>OX940989.1:2866797-3150023 GCA_954871275.1 Leptopterna dolabrata | reverse complement strand
CTAAGCATTGTGAGGGGGCAGTCCGTCGAATCATCCGTTTCTTCTTCATTTTCGGTCTAAAAATTCGTTCATTCGCACACATGCTCCATTTGGGCCCTAGTTGTGCTTTTTCTGTCGATCTTCCATGGGCAGAAAAACACATACCTGATCACACACGCGCAAAAATGTGGGCTCTGGGTCACTCACGACCCGGTGGGTGTCGGAGGAAGGATAACACCCCTGGGTGTATTCCGATCGGGTTGCCGAGGTTTGGAGCACAACTAGGACCCAAATTAGCCCAAACGGGGACCCAAACTGTGTGCGGAAAAACGACCATTTTAGACCAAAATTTAAAGCAAATTTAAGGCCGAAACTTCGTTAGAACCTCAATTTTCCACTCTTTGGTCAAAATTGACTTCAGACTCTAGCTGGACTGAATGTTTTTTCCACTCCACATCAGCAATTTCACTTCGGAATTTATTTATTTGTATTTGTTTTTGCCATTTTACCTACTGTCTGTCATTAACAGAATTATTTCAGCAACATTTAACTCGTGATTTTTACATAATATGTATATAGAGTAGTACATATTATATTATATAGACGGGTTATCTATAACAGAGAGCTGTGATGTGTAACAGAAGGGTATTCTGTACAAAATAATAAACCGTTGTGTTGGGATTTGCAGCGTATTTGGATAATAAGAGGGACCATAATCATTTGTACGGTTTGATTACTAAGCATTGTGAGGGGCAGTCCGTCGAATCATCCGTTTCTTCTTCATTTTCGGTTCTAAAAAATTCGTTCTTTCGCACACATGCTCCATTTGGGCCCCAAGTTGTGTCCCGAAACTTTGCAGCCCGATCGGAATATACCCAAGGGTGTTATGGGTGAAAAATTGGTGTAAACCAGTCATGCAGCATGACTTAATGAGCGAATTTTCAAAGAAATATTCGAATTAATGGCTATGGTTTTGAATAAAGGAAAACTTCTTCCTCCTACTGTTAGTACCTAAATTGAATAATTTGAAATAGATTTTTTCTTTCGTCTTCCTTCTAGTAATACGTGGGCCGGTACTTGTCTATCTATGAAGGTATCATAACAATTATATGTCAAATGGGAAATTCAAGGAGTTGTACTAATCGTTTGCCTCCCCCTTTTTTGCTTCGAACTCTCGTCTTCAATTAATACTTCTCACATTTTTCAATCTGACCACTCTAAGGGGGTGGGGGGGGGTAAGAGTTTAAAGATTATCCTAGTTTTGGGTAATTTTTGCGCACTTTAAATGCTCTAATTTAAGAACGGATTTAGATATCTAAAATCCGATTTCACCATCGTGTTCAGCGTGCAAAAAGCTTTAAAATGAGGGGTCACTTGTTAGAAAATAACATTTTGGGGATTTTTGGGTAATTTTTGCGCACTTTAAATGCTCTAATTTGAGAACGGATCAGATATCTAAAATCCGATTCCACCATCGTGTTCAGCGTGCAAAAACCTTTAAAATGAGGGGTCACTTGTTGGAAAATAACATTTTGGGGATTTTTGGGTAATTTTTGCGCACTTTAAATGCGCCAAAACCCTCCTTAGAGTAGGCCAATTTCGCCCATCTTCGAACTTAGCCTTTCGATTGCCAAGATAGATTTTTTGTGCAAATTTGAGCTGTTTATCTCAATTCTATCGAGAGTTATCGTCTGGAGTGACACATATATATATATATATATAAATATATATATACATATAAAAAAGTGAAGCCATTGCAATAGCTTCATTTTCTTTGAAAATTCGCTAAAATAGGATTTTTCGGAGGTTTTAGTAAAATGAGCTAGTGAGGTATCGTTTTCCATGTTTTTTAGCGCGAGAAGACGGAATATGAAGTCAATTTTGACCAAAGAGTGGAAAATTGAGGTTCTACCAAATGTTCAGCTCCCGAAATTGATTTTATGAGTCAAAAATCTGAGAAATCGTCTGAAATCACCATCAATTTGTATAATAACAGTGGAATAAGTGTCAACAGGTGAATCAAGACAATTAAATGGCACTATCAATGACCAAAGATAATTTTTCAAAAAAAAAGGAGCGTAGGTACCTAATTCGTGTTTTGGGGGCCAAAACTGGTGGAAACCATCAAAATAGCACATGAATTAAATAATAAATGAACAGCCAAAATGTCTGTAGGTATGTCCAGTAGATAGTACCTATGTGACAAAGACTTGGCAGCGTTTTTTCAGATAATAGAATGGAGATAGCTTAGTCCAAATGCTTTTACCCGAAAATAAACAAAAACTGCAGATTTGCAGTTTATTCATTGTTCGAACGAAATCGCAGGTCCCTTGTGTTGGAAATAATGCGTTGGGACCCATACAGAATCCCCAGCACAGAGGAGTTTTCTCAGGAGGTTATTACGGTATTTTCGATATTGGGGCTCAGGGAAAAATTAACAGTTAGCTTTCTACCTGGCACTTTTAACAGTTCTGTAGGGGGGTCTTCAGGTAGAGATTTTCAGCTCCAACTTCTTTCGTGGCCCCTTGAGAAATGACAAACAAAAAAAATCTTCTGCTATAAGAAAGTTCGTCTTCGGGGTCCTGTTCGGACCGTCGTTGGCTCGGCTGTAGCCTGAATGCGCTAATCCACGTCAGTAGCAGTCAAAAAGCGCAAATTTCCGTCCAGGGAGTGCGCCCAAAGGCGATCGAAATGCGGTGATACATTTGAACACGATATTACTGATTTTGAAGATGTCATTAGATGCCTTCAGCAGCAGCCGAGATGGAAAAAGCGGTAATAGCTTTCGTATGAAAATGGTGAGCGGCTACATATCACTACGTAGTAGGTACATATTAGGAAAGCAAGTTAAGGATTTTCCAGTATTGTGGCTATGTTCCCATGATGGTAATAAAAACGTTTCTCATTCGTGAGTTTTGCTACGTTCGTACAAAACAGTGTTTTTTCTTCTAATATAAAATTAGACCAGAGAAGCGGAGAATAGTAATATACAAATACAATTCTCAATAGGTTATGTGCTAGGGGTAAATTTCCTACTGCATTCAAGAAGACTATAATTGTCATTCCATTATTTAAAAAGGGCGATAAGACAGTTATGGGGAATTACAGGCCTATAGCCTTGACTCTATCTATGTCTAAACTACTTGAAAAGTGTATCAAGTCTAGGCTTGTATCTAGAGTGAATATCATAGAAATTAGCTTTAGGAGCAACTCAGCTGATCCGGGGCCTGGGCAGTGTCAAGTTAAAGTCCTAAGGAGCCAACATACCAAATTACAGCTTCGTAGAGTGAATATCATAGAAATTAGCTTTAGGTGCCACTCAGCTGATCCGGGGGCCTGGGCAGTGTCAAAGTCCTAAGGAGCCTAAATACCAAATTACAGCTTTGTAGAGTGAATATCATAGAAATTAGCTTTAGGTGCCACTCAGCTGATCCGGGGCCTGGGCAGTGTCAAGTTAAAGTCCTAAGGAGCCTACATACCAAATTACAGCTTCGTAGAGTGAATATCATAGAAATTAGCTTTAGGAGCAACTCAGCTGATCCGGGGCCTGGGCAGTGTCAAGTTAAAGTCCTAAGGAGCCAACATACCAAATTACAGCTTCGTAGAGTGAATATCATAGAAATTAGCTTTAGGTGCCACTCAGCTGATCCGGGGCCTGGGCAGTGTCAAAGTCCTAAGGAGCCAACATACCAAATTACAGCTTCATAGAGTGAATATCATAGAAATTAGCTTTAGGTGCCACTCAGCTGATCCGGGGCCTGGGCATGTGTCAAGTTAAAGTCCTAAGGAGCCAACATACCAAATTACAGCTTCGTAGAGTGAATATCATAGAAATTAGCTTTAGGTGCCACTCAGCTGATCCGGGGCCTGGGCAGTGTCAAAGTCCTAAGGTGCCTACATACCAAATTACAGCTTCGTAGAGTGAATATCATAGAAATTAGCTTTAGGTGCCACTCAGCTGATCCGGGGCCTGGGCAGTGTCAAAGTCCTAAGGAGCCAACATAACCAAATTACAGCTTCATAGAGTGAATATCATAGAAATTAGCTTTAGGAGCAACTCAGCTGATCCGAGGCCTGGGCAGTGTCAAGTTAAAGTCCTAAGGAGCCTACATACCAAATTACAGCTTCGTAGAGTGAATATCATAGAAATTAGCTTTAGGTGCCACTCAGCTGATCCGGGGCCTGGGCAGTGTCAAGTTAAAGTCCTAAGGAGCCAACATACCAAATTACAGCTTCGTAGAGTGAATATCATAGAAATTAGCTTTAGGTGCCACTCAGCTGATCCGGGGCCTGGGCAGTGTCAAAGTCCTAAGGAGCCTACATACCAAATTACAGCTTCGTAGAGTGAATATCATAGAAATTAGCTTTAGGAGCAACTCAGCTGATCCGAGGCCTGGGCAGTGTCAAGTTAAAAGTCCTAAGGAGCCTACATACCAAATTACAGCTTCGTAGAGTGAATATCATAGAAATTAGCTTTAGGTGCCACTCAGCTGATCCAGGGCCTGGGCAGCGTCAAGTTAAAAGTCCTAAGGAGCCAACATACCAAATTACAGCTTCGTAGAGTGAATATCATAGAAATTAGCTTTAGGTGCCACTCAGCTGATCCGGGGCCTGGGCAGTGTCAAAGTCCTAAGGAGCCTACATACCAAATTACAGCTTCGTAGAGTGAAATATCATAGAAATTAGCTTTAGGTGCCACTCAGCTGATCCAGGGCCTGGGCAGCGTCAAGTTAAAAGTCCTAAGGTGCCCACATACCAAATTACAGCTTCGTAGAGTGAATATCATAGAAATTAGCTTTAGGTGCCACTCAGCTGTGATCCGGGGCCTGGGCAGTGTCAAGTTAAAGTCCTAAGGTGCCCACATACCAAATTACAGCTTCGTAGAGTGAATATCATAGAAATTAGCTTTAGGTGCCACTCAGCTGATCCAGGGCCTGGGCAGCGTCAAGTTAAAGTCCTAAGGAGCCTACATACCAAATTACAGCTTCGTAGAGTGAATATCATAGAAATTAGCTTTAGGTGCCACTCAGCTGATCCGGGGCCTGGGCAGTGTCAAGTTAAAGTCCTAAGGAGCCTACATACCAAATTACAGCTTCATAGAGTGAATATCATAGAAATTAGCTTTTAGGTGCCACTCAGCTGATCGGGGGCCTGGGCAGTGTCAAGTTAAAGTCCTAAGGAGCCTACATACCAAATTACAGCTTCATAGAGTGAATAGCATAGAAATTAGCTTCAGGAGCCTATTCTAAGATTCCTATAATTTTCAGCAGACCACCATAGTCACGTGACGCTCGCAACCAACATAGTAACATAATTGTTGGTTGCACATGTACATAGTAACATAACAACACCGTGACGCTCGGAAAACGTCCTGTTCGTCCTGTTCATATTACTAAATTTACAGATGATTTTCTGTTTGTCTTTCAATCACGCCAAAACGGCTCATTAAATGATAAAACTGGATGAAGGATTTTTTGTCTTTGGAATATTTTTGGACATTAAGAAAGCTTTTGATTCCGTGAATCATCAGATTTTGCTGAATAAACTTTACTCCTATGGTATTCGTGGTTTGCCGTTGGACTTGATCAGGTCGTACCTCTTTCATCGTCCCCAGTTCACTAGAGTTGCCTTGAGTAATGAAATGGTGTTAAATCATGGCGTACCCCAGGGTACTGTCCAAGGCCCAATTTAGTTCCTGTTATTAACGATTTAATGAATTTGAATATAGATGGTCAGTTGTTCGGCTTCGCAGAAGATACGGCCATTGTATTCTGGGGAAAAGATTATAAAGCTTTAGTTGATAATGTTAACTCTGATCTTTTTCGTACTAAGCACTGGTTTGATATAAATAAGTTATCTCTGAATTTTGATAAGACTTCAGTGCTTCGTTTTTCGATAGGAAACAGGGGATTCCCTCAGTATGGTGTCCCAAAATTTCATGTTAAATTTTCTTGTCTCACCCAAGTTTCAAATTGTGATTGCTCTTCTCTTCCGTTTAAACCACTGTAAATATTTGGGGGTACTGATAGATGATCGTTCAAGTTTTAAAAAGCATATTGATTTTCTCATAGCAAGAATGCGTAAATTATTTTATGTTTTCAAGGAGACCCGTGGTTTTTTGTCGAGAAAACAAATTAGAACAATTTACTATGGTTTGGCTTTTTCTATAATTAAGTATGGTATTATTCTTTGGGGTAGCGCTAACAAATCTTATGTTAAAAAAACCACAGTCATGCAGCATGGCTATAAGAGCGAATTTTCGAAGTTTTCGGCATCTTCCTCCTCCGCCTAAAATTTTCTGAAAATTAATTTTCGGCCAATGTTTTCCCAACTTGATACCATACAAAATTAAAACAGCAGTAGTTTTACGCAAAGTAATATTTGGGGTGGAAGGAGGGGGAGGGGGAAATCAAAAATGTTTTGAATACCAGAAGAGTAGGTATTGGGTACCTACGTAACAAATTTTTTGCCGAGTAACACCTCGGTTTGTAGATTTTCCAACGCTGAACACGATGGTGAAGTCAGAATTGCGATATCCCATTCCGTTATCAGATTACAGCAGACGAACCAGGAAGAACATCTCAAGAAATAACCACGTTCCTTCATCTTCAAAGTGCTCCAGTTTGAGAATGGAATGAGATATCGCAATTCTGATTTCACCATCGTGTTCAGCGTACAAAAACCTTCAAAATGAGGTGTCACTTGTCAGACTTTTTCATTTTGGGAATTTATGGGTAATCCCCCCCCCCCCCCCTAAAACTCCCCCTTAGAGTGACCCGATTCCGCCCATCTTCGAACTTAGCCTGTCGATTGCCAAGACAGATTTTTCGTGCAAATTTGAACTTTTTATCTCAATTCTTTCGAGAGTTATCGTCTGGAATGACACATACATATATAAATATATATATATATATATATATATATATATATATATATATATATATATATATATATATATAATTTTTGGTGTCTTTCGGCAGGGAATTCAGGATGGTCTGAAACGGATTTTGGTATAAAAATCTTTCGGAAATTCGAGTTTTAAAAATTTTGGACCGAGAACAATAGCTTCCTTTTCTTCGAAAATTCGCTAAAAGTCCAGGTAATGCAGAATCGCCTTTTGAAAATCTTCTCAATAAAAATTTAAGATATCCCACTTCCCTGCTTTATAAGAAATTTGATGTGAAAAATATCACCCAAATGTACCTTTTTCAGTCCTGTGTTCATGTGTTTTGTTCTGGCAATGAGGATGAGAATTTATCTGTTGCTGCTACCACACGTAACTTCAATTCCTCCCATATCCTTCTCCCCAAAGTTAATTCCGAATTTTATAGAAGGAATGCTTATGTTAAGGCACTTAGATTTTTGTTTGAAAATGGCATTAATATATTTTTATTTCATAATTTGTTATCCTTTAAAAAGAAATTGAGTGTTTATTTGTAAGCCTGATTTTGTTTTTCTTGTTCTATTGTTGCGTTTATTCATATAACTAACTTCGTCTTTGTTTGTAGTTTCATGATTTATTTCGTTTCTTCATATTTATTGGCACTTTGTTCAGATTTCCATATTACTTTGTGATTATTTAGAACTCCACCGAAGAGCACAAGTTCTTCCGAACTTATTCTTTGGTGGGCAATCTCTCTAATTAAAATGTCTCCCAAATTCGGCTTATTTTTTAGTATTTTTTACTTATTTTGTATATTTCTCTCCATTATGTATTTATGATATATTGCCAATAAATGATTCTGATTCAATAGGTTATGGGCTTTAGACTCGCATAAAACTGCTAGGCTCTGACTACGTACAAGTGAAGTGAACTTACGTGGTGTTGTTATATTCTGTGTTACGAGTAGGCAAAATTTTGATCCTGATGGGGTACATCGTCGATTCGCATAGACCAGCTCGGCAGAAACAACTACGACACACTAGTGATAGGCGTTGAATAACGGAACCGTTCAGAATAACCGGTTATCGACCAAGAACCGGTTATTGAGATAACCGGTTACGAGAAAACCTACGTTATTGGAATAACTACTTCGCTTTTCCTGCAAGGGGCTTCACTGCCCAATACCAATTGTGTGAATGGTGGCACACAGGTAACTGCCTCGCTGTCACACCCTTCGACGTGGGGATGGTACTGAGTAACTACCTGCCGCCAATAACGCTTTACATCGTAACCGGTTACCGACTTCCAGTTATCAGTTATGACAGCTATCCATTAGCTTAGGGACTTTCGCTTCTCTTTACCAGGTACGCTTCCAGGCTACCCACCTATTTTAGGATGTTATACCTCACCTTAGTGCCCTTCAAAAAATTTATTTATTCCTCATTCCCTCAGTTCAGTTCTAGTTATCGATTAATAATGTTAAAAATGTTGAAGGGCCTAAAAACTAGTCCCATAATGTTTCGCTTTCCAGTTTGTTGTGATGTAGGAAGTTCTAAAACACATTGCCGTTAATTAATTCAAGATTTTATCTACCTATCACATTAAACTGTAGACAAGTACCTCTACCCATAGTTACCGACCTAGTAAACTAAATTTTATAAGATCCCAGAGGGGACAGGCGGATTTCTTTTAGCGAATTTTCAAAGAAAATGAAGCTATTGCAATGGCTTCGAAATTTAAATAATATAAATTTTTGGAAATTTTCTTCATAGAAATCCGTTTCAGACCATTCTAAAACGATTCCTGAAATTTAACACTTTTTTATATGTATATATATATTTATATATACAGGGTGTCCCATCTAAACGGGCCCATCGGGAAATTACAGCCTTACGGTGCGAGCTATCGAAAAATTGAACTGGACCTTTTTTATAGTATTTTAACTCAGCTTCACGATGCGGAAGTCCGATTTCCATTTTTCCATGTTTTAGGGTCTCAAATCATTGATTGAAACTTACGGTTTCCTCTTGACCCCCCTTTTTTATTGCTTTTTTCGATTCTAGGTTGAATTTGGAACAGAAAATGCCTCTTTGAAATTTTTTTTTGGGGGCTTCGTTTCTGAGTTATTCCACTTTTTGCGAAATACAGAAAATCGCCGATTCCTTTTAGACATTAATACCAACACTTTCTTACAATTTTTATCTTCAATTTTTGATATGTTCACCACACTTTTGAAATCAGCATTAAACCATCTCTCATCAGACCCCAGCGTCCATAATCAACAATCACCATCAGGGGGATGACATTACAGTTCTCGCATCAAGTGGAGGGTAGGCCCCACCCCACCCCCCCCCCCCCCAGTGGGGGGGTGGGGGTTGGGGGGGGGGGGGGGGGTGGGCCCGTTTAGATGGGACACCCTGTATATGTGTCACTCCAGACGATAACTCTCGATAGAATTGAGATAAACAGCTCAAATTTGCACAAAAAATCTATCTTGGCAATCGAAAGGCTAAGTTCGAAGATGGGCGAAATTGGCCTACTCTAAGGAGGGTTTTGGCGCATTTAAAGTGCGCAAAAATTACCCAAAAATCCCCAAAATGTTATTTTCCAACAAGTGACCCCTCATTTTAAAGGTTTTTGCACGCTGAACACGATGGTGGAATCGGATTTTAGATATCTTGATCCGTTCTCAAATTAGAGCATTTAAAGTGCGCAAAAATTACCCAAAAATCCCCAAAATGTTATTTTCTAACAAGTGACCCCTCATTTTAAAGGTTTTTGCACGCTGAACACGATGGTGAAATCGGATTTTAGATATCTAAATCCGTTCTTAAATTAGAGCATTTAAAGTGCGCAAAAATTACCCAAAACTAGGATAATCTTTAAACTCTTACCCCCCCCCCCCACCCCCTTAGAGTGGTCAGACTGAAAAATGTGAGAAGTATTAATTGAAGACGAGAGTTCGAAGCAAAAAAGGGGGAGGCAAACGATTAGTACAACTCCTTGAATTAATTAATTCGAATATTTCTTTGAAAATTCGCTCATTAAGTCATGCTGCATGACTGGTTTTTTTTTTTCTTTTTGAGATTAGGAAATTCTAATATATTTTCATTCCTTCATCAACAATTTATTTCTATTATATTAATGGGCAGAATTTTTATGTAAGCCCCATCAGTGTAAGTGACAGATTCACAAACTGAAGCAATAGGTAGGTATCATAGGACGAACTTTTCGCCATCGGCTCTCAGGTGAACACTCGTGTTTGTCTCTACCCCCATCCCAACACTCGTAAACAGTTATCAGAATAACCGGTTATCGGAACGGGTTACTAACCGATAACTGTTACTGAATAACACGTTATCAGAAAATAATAATTTTCTGGTGGGCGTCAGTTTTTATTCTTATTTACAAGTCGTTTAGGATAATTTTTGAATTAATCTGTTTGAATGACCGAAGTGTGTCTCTATGTTTATATATATACATACTTTTTTTATAATTTGTAATGTAATACCTATACTTTTTGTACTTTTTTTTGATGCCAATAAATAAAATAATAAATAAATAAAATAACTCTTTAGTCCATCACTACGACACATATGGGCTGCACAGTAGAGGCATTTATGTACCTAAACCGTCGGACGATGCAGGTGGTGTAGATTGGAAAACCAAAGACTTGAAAGCAAAATCCGAACTGATCTTAACGATAAGCGCTTCGGAATTGAAACTAATTAAATGATGTCAAACTTCGCACTACGTTTGGTCCAAGTTGAAGTAGATTTACCAATCAAAAGGTCCTGCACGGAAAGCGACGTTATTGAAACGCCTTATGCACCACAAAATGCAATCTGGTGAAGATATTAGCTTAATTGATAAATGCTGGATTTTTCGATACGGTTGATAAATAATTAAATGATATGGAAATCAAAATAAATCAAGACCTGTTAACTATAATGTTACCATACGAACAACAGAAACAACGATAATATATGAATACAATTCGCAATAGTAGATACTTATAGTGTAGTTTTGGTTTATTATTCTGTGAATAACACACTTGTGTATTCGCTCAGGAAAAAATTTGTATAACAACCCCTCAAAATTTGTTCTTTTACGTTTCAAGGTGCGTAGATTCCAAAAATGCTTTGTCCGTCCGTCGTATCATCCGTATCTACTTCATTTTCGACCTAAAAAATTCGTTCTTTCGCACACATGCTCCATTTGGGCCCTAGTTGTGTCCCGAAACTTTACAGCCCGATCGGAATACACCCAGGGGTGTTATGGGTGAAAAATGGGTGTGAAAATAAGGGTTTTTCGAGGGATTTTTTTGAGGTTTTAGTGAACATGAGCTTGTGAGGTATCGTTTTCCAAGTTTTTTAGGGCGAAAAGACCGAATATGAAGTCGATTTTGACCCAGGAGTGGGAAATTAAGGTTGTACCAGATGTTCAGCTCCCAAAATTGATTTTTTATGAGTCAAAAACCTGCGAAATCGTCTGAAATCACCATCAATTTGTAGAATAGCACTAGGAAAAGTGTCAACACTTGTATCAAGACGATTAAATGGCACTACCAATGATCAAAGATAATTTGGGAAAAAAAGCGAACCTACCTAATTTGTGTTTTAGGGGCCAAAATTGATGGAAACCATCAGAAATAGCCATTTCAATAATTGCGCATGAAAGAAACAATAAACGAACAGCCAAAATTTCTGTACCTATGTCCAGTAGAATAATAAACCCATGTGACAAGGACTTTCCAGCGTTTTTTTACGTTTTAGTGAACATGAGCTTGTGAGGTTAAGCTCCCAAAATTCATTTTTTATGAGTCAAAAACATGGGAAATTGTCTGAAATCAAAATAGAAATGTATAATAACACTAGAAGTAGTAACAACAGGTGAATCAAGACAATTAAATGACACTATCAATGATCAACGATAATTTGTAAAAAAAAAACCTAATTCGAGTTTTCGGGGGCCAAAGTTGGTGGAAACCATCAAAACTTTCAATTATTGCACATGAAAGAAACAATAAATGAACAGCCAATATTTGTGCAGTTAAGTGCAATAGTTTCTTTTACGTTTCAAGGTGCGTAGTATTCCAAAAACGCTGCAAAGTCCTTGTCACATGGTTTTATGATTCTACCGGACATACGTACAGAAATATTGCTGTTCATCTTTGATCATTGATTGTGCCATTTAATTGTCTTGATTCAACTGTTGAAACTTTTTCTAGTGTTATCATACAAATTTATGGTGATTTCGGACAATTTCCCAGGTCTCTGACTCATAAAAAATGAATTTTGGGAGTTGAACCTTCGTTACAACCTCAATTATTCACTCTTTGGTCAGAATCAACTTCATATTCCGTCCTCTCCCTAAAAAACATGGAAAACGATACCTCACAAGCCCATGTTCACTAAAACCTCAAATAAACCTCGAAAACCCCTATTTTTACACCCGCTTTTCTCCCATAACACCCTTGGGTGTATGCCAATCGGGCTGCCGAGATTCGGAGCACAACTAGGACCCAAATGTGTTCCCAATGGGGACCCAAACTGTGTGCGGAAGAACGAAGATTTTTGATCAAAATTTAACGTAAATTTAGGCTGAAACTTCGTTAGAACCTCAATTTTCCACTCTTTGGTCAAAATCGACTTCATATTCGGTCTTCTCGCCCTAAAAAACATGGAAAACGATAGCTCACAAGCTCATGTTACTCGAACACAAAAACTACCATTTTTATACCCATTTTCACCCATTACACCCCTGGGTATATTCCGATCGGGCTGCAAAGTTTCGGGACACAACTAGGGCCCAAATGGAGCACGTGTGCGAAAGAAAGAATTTTTTTAGACGGCTAATAAAGTAGATATGGATTACGGCGGACAGACTTTGCATTTTGGTTTATTATTCTGTGAATGACACACCCATGTATTCGCTCAGCAAAAAATTTTTGGAACACCCCCTCAAAATTTTTTCTTGTGCGTTTCAAGGTGCGTAGATTCAGAAAATGCAATGTCCGTCTGCCGTATCACGTGTAACGGCTTCTGTTAAATTCGTTCTTTCGCACACATGCTCCATTTGGGCCCTAGTTGTGTCCCGAAACTTTGCAGCCCGATCGGAATACACCCAGGGGTGTTATGAGTGAAAAATGGGTGTAAAAATAGGGTTTTTTGCAATATGAGCTTTTAAAAAAAATGGTTTCTCCAAATAGAAGAAATCTGCTAACACTACCTACACATAAGGAGTTTTTAGTTAGAAAGTGCGAAATAAGCCCGGAAAAAGGGATGAACCACCCAGTATAAAATTTACTGTTTTCCACTGAATAATACTAACAATATTATTATTATTATTATTATGGCTTAAATAGTGCAATTCTTATACCTACAAGCTCAACGGTAGGGAGTTCGTTTTCCCTACCGCGAGCATAATCCATTAGGGAAACGAATTTTCATTAATATTTTTTGTCGGTGATAATTATGTTGAATATTTCGAAAAATAAATGATAATTGAAATAAAATAAATAAACTGTAGACCAGGAGATCGAAACGGGTGAGAAAAAGACATCAAAATCCGCCAACTATATCCTTCAAAGTGAGCAGTAAAACCATCGAATTGAACAACCCACCAACCAATTAATCAATTTAAACAAAAAACGGAAAAATCTATAATTAACCGTTTTAAACACAGCGCTCCCGCTGCGCGAAAACAGTAAAAATCCAAGTCCATTAGGGAGCTTTCAAATCGTCGTTAAAAACTCGAAATTACCACCAACTGCAACAATACCGACCCCTCTGAAATATCCGTATGTCGCAGAAAAACCACTAAATTCGTCATAAATCAATAAAGTCGTAATAAAATTTCTATCAGGGTACTGAATGAAAACACAGGCACGTGTACCTTTGTACAAATATGAGGTAAGATTTTATTCAATACTTTTGTCAATTTTTTTTTTGTCTTCATTATACTTATGTACTTCACATTATTATTTATAGTCAATTCAGCTATACAATTAACAAAACAACTACAAATTTTTTTGTATCTTTATACGAAGGTACTTCGACAACGAGAATGAACTTCAATCGCTGTCTTTTACATAGTTTTGTTCATCAAATTTTTGTTCTTAATTTTCTTATGTATTTCTTTATAATATTTATGTACAATTCCAAAAAAAAAACTTAAACGTCTAATACTTTCTTTTCAAGGAACAAAACACCAAATTGGAAACGAAAAACGAAAAAAATTGACACAAAAAAAAGGAACAAAAAAGTAGTTTTTTTTTGCTTGTTCAGTCTTGGCTGAGGTAGAGGGGGAGCGTATCACAGTTCTATGGGGGATATGTGAAGGGGGGGAGAGGGGGGATACAATTTAGTTTTTAGTCAATAAAACTTTACAGAAAACAATCAAAGAAAATGGGAGGAGGAGGAGGAGGAGGGGAGGGGTTTACCAATTGGGAGGGTAAAAATGTAAAGGTCTCCTCCAAGTAGACAATTTGAACGAGCGAAAATCCCAGCAAGTTTCCGGGCGAGCGGAATTTCGAACGGCGCGAAAACGAGCCCCTCAAAACAAAACCGAGGGAACTCCGCGCCGATTTCACAGCGAGTGCGGTGTTTTTCAAATTTGACGTTCCGCAACAACAACAAAAATCAACTTGAAATTACGGGCGAGTTTTGCCGACAAGAAAAACAAAATTTGATCAGTTTTGCGGTGAATGAAAGAGGGATTTCGCGGTTTCGCTACTATAAAATTCAACCGCGAATTCGCTGTACTTGAAAGCATATTTTAGTCGCGTTTTGAGACCTACAAAAATATGTTGCGGTTTTTGTTGAAAGTGGATTTTTTGCACACTTCAAGTCTTTGAAAATTAAACTTGTGCGGTTTTTATTAAAATTGGATTTGTTGCATATTTTGAGTCGCTGAAAATTAAATTGGTGCGGTTTTTTTATTGAAATTTGATTTTTTGCACGTTTCGAGTCGCTGAAAATTAAATTTGTGCGGTTTTTATTGAAATTGGATTTTTGTGTGTGCATATTTCGAGTCGCTGAATATTAAATCTTTATTTATATTATGTAAATTGTATTTTTGCACGTTTCGAGTCGTTGAAAATTAAATTTGTACGTTTTTTTATTGGATGCGGATTTTTTGCACATTTCAAGTCGCTGAAAATTAAATTTAAGATCAAAAAATTTGCTTTTTTGTTTAAATTTGACTTGGAGGAGACCTTGTACATGTACATGTGGGTAAATCAGAGCCTGTATTCGTTTTTGAAAGATTGCTTCTTTTTGTGAGTCTCGGCGTGCTTCAACATGTGGTCCTTCCTGATGAAACCTTTGCCGCAGTAGGAGCAGCAGTAGGGCTTGTCGCCGCTGTGGAGGCACATGTGCCGCCGTAGATCCGTCTTGTGGTTGAACTGCTTGGGGCAGATCTCGCACTTGTACGGCTTGTCGCCGGCGTGCTTGGACAAGTGCTCCAAGTGGAGGTACTCCTGAGTGAACCGCTTGCCGCACCGCGAGCACTTGAACGGCTTGTCGCCGGCGTGGAAGCTCTTGTTGTGCTGCGTCAGGTAGCAGGCTTTGTTGAACGTCTTGTCGCAGTCGACGCACTTGTGAAGGGACTTGGGCGCCGTCGACGTCACCGTCGCCGTTGACGAGACCTCCTTGTCGTGGTAAACCCCCCCCACGGGCTCGTAGTTGACTCCGGTCAACTGCGAGAAGCTCGGGAGGTTCGCTCCGTGGGGGGGATTACCATTTGGGTGATACCCGTAGTGGTAGCCGTAGTCGGCCATTTGCGGCTGCTGCTGCGGCGGAGGCGGCATCGGTTGCGGCATCGGCGGCAGCTCGAGCCTCGGCGGGTGGACGGGTGGCGGATGGTACTCTTCCACAGGCGGATGGTGGTGCGTCGAGACGGGCATTGTCGCCGGATCGACGCCTCCGCTCTGCTTCACCGCGTTCTTATGGAGCGTCGTGTTGTAGTGTCTCTTGAGGTGACCTGAAGAAGTAAACCACTTGTTACAAGCTGTGCAATTGTACGTTTTGGGTCGACGGGCCTCGTTGCTCTTCCACGCAGCTTTGGGAAGCGCAACTGCGGGTTGGGGCTCGCCTAAATATACTTCACTCGAACTCACCGCACCTAAATCGCTCGGCGACGAGTTCCCGTTCTCCTCCTTGAAGTACTTCCAAGGTGCCGGCGACGGCGGCGGCGCCTCGTCCGGCGGCTGGTAGACGTGGACCTTGTGACTGTCCAGATCCAGGATCTCCGCCTGCGGCTCCTCCCATATCGGGTGCATCTGGACCACGTGGTCCGCCAACAAACTCGCGTCCATACTCATGCCGCACTTGTCGCAAGCGACCTGACTCGAGCTCACCTGCCTGTCGTAGCCGTACGGGTGGTACCGGTACTGCGCTCGCGGCAAGCGTTGAAAACCGCCCGCCTCTTGGAAATCGAACAGGAAATCCGACGAGTCCGCCGGGGCCCGGACGTCCGGACGTTTCTTCACGTTGTTGTTGTCCTCCGACCCGGAAGCCGACGAGCCCCACTTCGACATCAACGTCTCCTTGTGGTAACTCAAATGCACGTCGAGGCTTTTCGACGAATCAAAAACCAAACCGCAATCCGTGCAAGAATTAACGTTATTCTCCATCATTTTTTTTCGTTTTCTTTTTAAATTCAACAAAAAAACCCCGAAAAATCCTCACGTTTTCATCAAAAAATGCATCGAGTTTTTTTCACTTTTTTTTTCAGGCGCTTTGTCGACGACTGAAAAAAAACGACGTTCTTTATTTTTCTAGCGTTTTTTTGGTTAAAACTAAAAAAAAAATAAAAAAAACCGGCACCCACTTGGGTGATTTCACATTATAACTCGCTATTATGCCATCGTAAAGAGAAAGTACATCACTCGACGGAAGACGGAACGCGACTGGCTGGTGAAGAGGAAGAGAAGTGGTCCATCCGCCTTGGACCCCCCCCACCACCGCCGCCTTCGCGGGAACGCTTCCCCCTCTCCAAGCCGCTTCTTCTCCGACCATCCCCCCCCCCCACCGAACACTTCGTCCGACCCAACTGATTTTCTCAACTTCCCCCCACCCCCTCCGTAACTGGACGGCCGGACCGTCCCCCCACCGCCCTTCCAAACCGACCACCCACCGCCCCGACGGTTTTCTCCTTTGAAAATTTCCCCATTTCCAAGGAGAAAATCGGGCCCCTCGGTGGCCGGTAGAGGGATGACTGTCGGGGGAGGGGTGGCGACGGTGAGGGACGGTCGGCGGAGGGGGTATGCTGAACACCTCCCCCTTCGACCCCCACCTCACCCCATCCGATACAGCGTTTTCATCTGCAAGGAAACTCTTCCCTGCGGCTCGTTCCGTTTTATTCCCAACTTCCATTGAAGATTTGAACCTCATTTCGACGAAGATTGAATTTTTCTCATAAATAAAAACAGCGGGATTTTCAATATTTAACGTAATTTCCGAAGTTTACAAATACGAGTCGAAATTTTTAACCTGCCCACCTACAAAATCCTTTAAAACCCAGACATTAAAAAATTTTAAACCATTTCAAAACAAAAAGAAAACAGAGTTCAAAAAAAGGTGTGAGTACCTATAAGGGCATAAAACTATTTTAAAAAACTGTAAAAAAAGTATGATCAACAAACACAATTTGTTCAAAGCCGATGCAACTAACATGTAGGTAGGTACGGCTAACAATTCAACTAAAATGCGTACAAAAACATTTCAACAACTGAAGACTAAAAAATTAACCTGCCCACCTACAAAATCGTTTAAAATCCAGATATTTCAAAAAAGTCAAAACAAAAAGAAAACCCACTTCAAAAAACGCTGCAAAGTCCTTGTCACATGGGTTTATTATTCTATTGGAGTTCTAGAGATTTTTGTTGGCTGTTAAATGTATTGTTTCTTTCATGTGGAATGATTGAAATAGCTATTTCTGATGATTTCCACCAATTTTGGCCCCCAAAACATGAAATAGGTACGCTTTTTTTTTCTTTTTTTTTTAAGATCATCTTTGATCATTGGTAGTGGCATTGAATGGTCTTGATTCACCTGTTTACACTTTTTCCAATGTTATTGTACACATTGATGGTGATTTCAGACAGTTTTCCAGGTTTTTGACTCATAAAAAACCAATTTTGGGAGCTGAACCTTTGGTAAAACCTCAATTTCCGCGTCTTTGGTCAAAATCGACTTCATATTCGGTCTTCTCGTCCTCAAAAACATGGAAAAAGATACCTCAAAAGCTCATGTTACTAACATGTTGTTAAAACGCAAAAAGTACCTATTTTTATACACATTTTCGCTCATAACACCCCTGGGTATATTCCGATCGGGCTGAAAAGTTTCGGGACATAACTAGGGCCCAAATGGAGCATGTGTGCGAAAGAACGACTTTTTTAGACCGAAAATGAAGCCTGTACACGTGATACGGCGTACGGCGGACGGACATTGCATTTTTGGAATCTACGCACCTTGAAACGGAAAAGAAAAAAGTTTGAGGGGGTGTTATACAAATTTTTTGCTGAGCGAATACATAGGTGTATTATTCACAGAATAATAAACCAAAAAGGTGTAATAAGTATCTACAGGTAAATAAAACTTTCAAAAAAACGTTAAAAAAAATTATTCTCAACAAACAAAATTTGTTCAAAGCCGATGCAACTAACATGTACGGCTAACAATTCAACAATTAACAACTAAAAACCGCTGCAAATCCGTGCACAACGGTTTATTATTTTGTATAGAATACCCTTCTGTTACAGATCACAGCTCCCTGTATAGATGACCCGTCTATATAATATAATATGTACTATTCTATACATATTATGTAGATCGCAGACCCTCCGTAGGTTAGTACCTAACCCAGTACTCATTACTAGGTACCTACCTAAATCACGAGTTAAATGTTGCTAAAATAATTCTGTCTATGACAAAGGTAACGGTAACTAAAATGGCAAAAAGAAACGCAAATAGTGAAGTTCTGAAGGAAAATTGTTGATTTGGAGTGAAATAGATGCCCCTTCTGCGTAGATCACTGTTTTCTGTGGTCAGTACCCACCCTCTGGTCAAGTATAATGAACCGTTGTGTAATAACTTGCCCATCAATAATACTTCAACGGTTGTTCAAGTCCGATCAACAAAATCCAGCCCCTTCTTGGTACATGAACCGTTGTGTAATAATTTACCGTTGTGTAATAATTTACCATTGTGTAATAATTTACCGTTGTGTAATAATTTACCGTTGTGCAATAATTTACCGTTATGAAATAATTTACCGTTGTGTAATAATTTACCGTTGTGTAATAATTTACCGTTGTGCAATAATTTACCGTTATGAAATAATTTACCGTTGTGTAATATTTTACCGTTATGTAATAATTTACCGTTGTGTAATAATTTACCACTGCGTCATAAGTAATTTATCCATCAATAATACGTCAACGTTTGTTCAAGTTTCACAAGTACCTACCAACAAACTCCAATAGTCCGTCACTTATCAAATGAAATAATATCGCAGAACAACTAACTCGACTTCATACAGCCATCCTTGATTATAATCAGGTGCTCCCTAGTGATGATATCCGGGCCGGATTTAAGGTCTATCCACACATATCCGTGACGGGACGGCACCGTTGCTCTCCGTGTTCCGTAGCCTCCGGTGACATCCGTGATAAATTTTTCTCTGCCATTCACACAGTACCGTACCTTTCCGTGTCACTGTTCTTCAGTGATCAAACGTGTCTGCTCGAGTTATCTCAAGGGACCTCAAAAAAAGTTCAATTTAACGAGAGTTCAAAATAATGGGAGTTGAAATAAACAAGAGGGAGCCAAGGAAAAATTCAAATAAACAAGAGCTGATTAAAATTCCACCTTTATGTGTACAACTGTACACATGTGTACAATATTTTTGTTAAAAATAATTTTTTATAATTTGTTAAAAATCGAACTATCGAGAGTCGACTGTATTTCGTATAATATTTTTGTATTTTGTAATAATAAAGTAAATTTTGTAAGATAATAAATTTAAAAACTCACCATTGACATTCATTTTGAGACCAATTTCCTGCCAAATTCTTCCTTTCCAATCAACATTTAGGTATCTGGGGTCCTTCATATCGTAAAGAACTGGTCGTTCCCGAACCAACTCGATGAGAAGCTCGTCGTTCATATTATAAAAATGAAGTACACACAGAAAATACTGAAAAGTGAACTCTTTCACGTCCGTGAAAAAACTGAAAATATCGGCGAGGACGTATTTCTTATTTTCACGGTGGATACCGGAAGGGCACTGAGAGTGTCGGAGAGTCACGTTGCCGTTCATGTTTGAACACGCACCGTATTTCCCCTTTAGTTTACTAAGAATTTCGTCAGCCGATATTTTTTTTCCACTGAAGCTCACAGTACGGTACGGTACGTCACGTCACGGATATGTGTGAATCGACCTTTATACCGTTTGATCCACGATGATGATTTGACTGACAGTAACGCCGAGCTTCGAGGACCAACTAGACCCCGAACGGAACCTATAACCCGAATTTTATCAATTTTGTATCATGGTAACTAAGAAAAGTGCTCAGTGCGGCGTACGGAGGACAGACAGAAATTTTTTTTATTGTATTTTCGGATTCTACATACCTTGAAACGTAAACCATCAAATTTTGAGGGGGGGTTAGAATTTTTTTTTTCTTGCTCGATTATTGTTGAAAATAATAAACCAAAATTCTGTCCGTCCGCCGTAAGCCGTACTTCGCACTCTTCTCAGTTACCATGAGCCAAAATTGACGAAATTCGGTCTGCAGGTCCGATTTGGGGTCTAGTTGGTACTCGAAGCTCGACGTTAATGTCAGTCATCCCTAAGGGGTGAAAAATAGGGGTTGAAGTCTCCAGGACGCCGTTTTCTCGAATTTTTTTACGGTTTTAAATAGTTCTCGAACTTGGGAGTTTTTTAAGACCACCCGGAGCACTGGACGTCCAGCCGTTTGTTCACAGTAAGGCCCGGAATTTTGCACCGACAGGTTTTTCAACAGCAGGGTGAATGAAATTTTATACATTCAGCCCAAATATCATCACTAGGGACGCGGTAACAATCGGGAATTGGCCCGAGATCATCATTGCTAGGGAGCACCTGATTATATTCACGGAGTATGAAGTCGAGTTGATTGTTCTGTGATATTATTTCATTTGAAAAAAATGATGGCTCTTTTGGAGTTTGTTGGTAGGTAGTGAAACTTGAACAAACGTTGAAGTATTATTGGTGGGTAAATTATTACACAACGGTTCATTATACCATCTACGTAGAAGGGGCTGGAGTTTGCTTTGCAATTTTTTTCACTCCACTTCAACAATTTTCCTTCAGAACTTCATTAATTGCGTTTCTTTGTGCCGTTTTATTTACTGTTTGTCATCGACAGAATTATTTTAGCAACATTTAACTCGTGATTTAGGTAGGTACCTAGTAACGAGTACTGGGTTAGGTACTAACCTGCTATCCCCATGATCCCTGTGATCTACATAATATGTATAGAATAGTACATATTATATTATATAGACGGGTTATCTATAACAGAGAGCTGTGATCTGTAACAGAAGGGTATTCTGTACAAAATAATAAACCGTTGTGCAGGGATTTGCAGCGTTTTTATTCCATTTTCGGATTCTACGTACCTCTAATCTGTACCCCCACCCTTTTTCATGTTATTTATTTATTTTATTGCTATTTTGTTCATGCCCGATTCCGAAGGTTCATTAATGAACATAACAATAAAAAACGCTGCAAATCCCTGCACAACGGTTTATTATTTTGTATAGAATACCCTTCCGTTACAGATCACAGCTCTATGTATAGATAATCCGTCTATATAATTTATGATATGTACTACTCTATACATATAATGTAGATCGCAGACCCTACGTAGGTTAGTACCTAACCCCGTACTCGTTACTAGGTACCTACCTAAATCACGAGTTAAATGTTGCTAAAATAATTCTGCCGATGACAAACAGTACCTAACAATAAGAAACACACATAATGAAGTTCTGAAAAGAAATTGTTGATGAGGAGTGAAAAAAGTTGCAAAAGTACCTACCAACAAACTCCAGCCCCTTCTACGTAGATGGTATAATGAACCGTTGTGTAATAATTTACGGGTTGAGTAATGATTTACCGTAGTAATAATTTACCCATCAATAATACTTCAACGTTTGTTCAAGTTTCACTACCTACCAACAAACTCCAACAGAGCCATCATTTTTCAAATTAAATAATATCGCAGAACAACCAACTCGACTTCATACTCCGCCAATATAATCAGGTGATCCCTACCAATGATTGGCCGTATTCACAAATTCCTATTGTGGGCGCGTCTCTGGTTACGAGATTTGGTTTGAATTGTATACAATTTCATTCACACTGGAGTCGAAAATGCCTGTCGGTGCAAACTTCGGGGCCTTGCTGTGAACGAACGGCTGGACGTACGACGCTCCGGATGGTCTTAAAAAACTCGCAAGTTCAAGAACTATTTAAAACCGTAAAAATATTTACGTAAAAAAATGGTATAGGCGTTTTGAAAATTTCAACCCCTATTTTGAACCCCTTAGAGATGACTCACAGTAACGTCGAGCTTCGAGGACCAACTAGACGCCGAACGGAACCTATAACCCGAATTTCATCAATTTTTTTTCATGGTAACTAAGAAAAGTGGCCCGTACGGCGTACGGCGTACGGCGGACAGACAGAAATATTTTTATTGCAGTTTTGGATTCTACATACCTTGAAACGTAAACCATCAAATTTTGAGGGGGGGTAAGAATTTTTTTTTTCATGCTCGATTCCAATGGTTCATTATTGAAAATAATAAACCAAAAGAAAGAAAAAAATTGTATATAAGTTAGAAAAATAATTCTTCTCCCACTGAACGAAGGAACGGAAGTTCGTTCAGTTGTCTATTCAGTAAGTCTGTTTCTGCTTGGTTTCTCCATTTACTGACTTCGGCTTACAAAATGTCAACCTAACGTGTGGCTTACTTTTTTAAATTATTTAATTTGGTATTTCAATTTCTTTCGATATTCTTCACCCGATATTACATCGATATAGATTTTTTTTAAATCGATATATCAATTGATATCAACATCGACATTTTCTTTCGCTATCCAACCTTAGCTCACTGAAATAAGGTACCTACGTGGGAGAAGTTATTGGAGATTCGTCTCAACATTCAGAAGGAATACCACGAACTTACTCGTGATCCCCTTCTCGTGACCATTACCCATTTGTCTCACGCGAGTAACCTATAGACCAGGGGTTCTCAACCTTTTAGTAACCACGTACCACTTGAAATTTTCAGATATTTTGACGTACCTTTGGTCATGTTTGGGAAAATAAAAATGCATTCTACAACTGTATGTATGTACATAGAATTTACTTAGATACAAAATGAAATGTATCTTACATTAAAAACAATCTCAAATTAGTTCATTGAACACAGTCATTTAAATTTAAACAGATCTTAATGAGCTCGTTGTTGTTGTTTGTCCTTGACCAAATTTTCTATATATCTGGGTCGATTGAACTCAACTTGATTCTTAAGTCCTCTTCAACACTAATGCGGTTTCTGTATTTATTTTTTATGTACAGCAGTTCTGAAAAGCCCGATTCACATAAGTACGAGGTTACAAATGGAAGTAAAAAGATTATTGCTTGCTTGAACACTGATGGGTATTCAGTTTTTGTCCCCATCCAAAAGTCTATTAAAGATTTTTCTTTAAACGAATCTTTCATTGAGCTGTCACTTGTAAGGTCGATGAAACACTCTTTTGAGTGACTAGGAAATTCCCCTGAAAATGGATTTCTAATCCACTCATATTTAGAAAAATCTTGATTAAAATATTTATCAAAACTCGTTTGAAGGGCTTCCATATGACTAGTGATATCATCAGTCACACAGATGGAGGAATTGTATTCTTAACTCGGAAATGTTGCATCGTAACAGTTTTTATTGTTATTATTAATATATGACTGCGTACCACCTGAAATGTCCCCGCGTACCACTGGTGGTACGCGTACAACCGGTTGAGAACCACTGCTATAGACGTTTTCGTTCTAATGGATACGATCTAGTATAACGACTTAAATAAATTTGTAAAGGGTTTATATAATTTTATTAATGGTTGTAATAGATTTGTAAAAGGTTTAAATAATTTTGTAAAGGGTTTAAATAAATTTTTAAACGCTATAAATGAAAGTAGGTAGAAATGGAAGTTTGAGTCAAACCACATTCCCCTACGACGAATGACGTCATACTGGGCAAGCCTGTTCCGCCCAGTGCAATGACGTCACTTGTTGCTGAAAGTTTGGAGGCTCATACAACAAGAACAAACTATTCATCGCAGGAGAGTGCGGTTTGACTACAACAAATCAACCGATGTTTATCCTTCGCAAGTAGGTTGTGCTGAACCCAGAGATGGGCATATTCATATTCGTAAATACGAATATGAATATATTCACACGGCGTATTTTCTATGAATACGAATACGAACATATTCATATTCACACGAATTTCGTGAAATATGGTAGACATATGATGGTATTTAGTCGAATTTCAAGTGTATATGATATTCACACAAATTTCGTGTAAATATGGTAGATATATAATGGTATTCTCTCGAATTTTATGTGAATAGGATAGGAATATGTTCATATTCATATAAATTTCGTGGAAATATGGTAGGAATATGATGGTATTCCCTCCAATTTAATGTAAATATTTTAGGAATATGTTCATATTCATACGAACTTCGTGTGAATATGGTAGACATGATGGTATTTAGTCGAATTTCAAGTGGATATGATAGGAATATGTATCGAATTTAATGTGAATATGATAGGAATATGTTCATATTCACACGAATTTCGTGTAAATATGGTAGATATATGATGGTATTCACTCGAATTTCATGATGTGTATTCTTTCCTGAAGTAGGTAAAGTTGAACTGAATATTATGAGTTTACCGAATTCATCCCTTGGCTCCTATGTGCGTGGGAGTTTCGTAGTTTCTCTTTTGTATTTGGACTGAAAACACCTGCACTCTGAAACCAGCTTGATGTCTGCATACACGCTGCTCTTTAGGGCAAATTTTATGGCGACATCGTACAATGCTCCGGATGGTCTCAAAATGTCAGAAAAAATCGAACTATTTAAAAATGCGAGAAAACCCACACCTCAAAATACAATTTTCCAAGATATGGGGTACTATGGATATTTCAACCCCTGTTACCCCTTAGAGTTGAGTGACAGTAACGCCGAGCTTCGAGGACCAACCAGAGCCCGAACGGGACCCATGACAAATTTCGTGAATTTTGGTTCATGGGAACTAAGGAACAGCCCCGGACAGACGGAAATATTTTTAGTGGGTATTCGTAGTCCCTTGAAACGTAAACCACTTCATTATTGGAAAAATAAACCAAAATGCGCTTAAATGTTGCACACACATTTGTTACGCTCCAAGGAAGTGCCTTTTCTCGTACCTCTCCATTTTGAAAATTTTTATTTAAATAGGCAGGTAGGTACTTACCTTTTTGTTAGGTAACTGCATGGAAAAAATTTTTACTTGATCAATTGAAAAAAATGTGATCCCCCCCTCCCACGAACAACTCTGTAAACAATCGAAACAACCGCTGAACAACTCTGCTGTAAAAATTTACCTGCCAAAGAAATAGGTAGTACCGAGTGTCGTTGAGTTTGTGACGAAATTATCGGAACATCCAGTCCAAACTATTAATAAGTAGTTCCCATCATCACCACTTATAAGCATGCTTCCTAAGTAAACTATAAGTTTTTCTTCACTTTCTACTTAGTTTACTTTGTAAGTGAACTAAATTTTTCTTCACTTTCTACTTAGTTTACTTTGTAAGTGAATCAAGTTTTTCTTCACTTTCTACTTAGTTTACTTTGTAAGTGAATCAAGTTTTTCTTCACTTTCTACTTAGGTTACTTTGTAAGTGAATCAAGTTTTTCTTCACTTTCTACCTAGTTTACTTTGTAAGGCCCGGTTCAAAAAAAATGTGTAACCATGATAGTTACCTAACCCTGGGGCTACTTTCGATTTTTCGGGAACCCTGGGGTTCGCAGCAGGAGCGTTCAAAAACGTTTTCTGTGGTAAGGTTACCTTGATAGAATCGATTATTTGGGAAACCCTGGTTACTTCAAATTTAGCCATGGATACTTCACGAGAAATCCACGTCAAACCGCCCATGGACGCTATAAATCCATGAAGTTTGATTCATGGATAATATAGTTCCATGGAATATCGGCGTATAAAGCAACTTTTAGGCAACACTGTTGCTCATTCTAACCTAGATCCCGTGACTTCATCCTAGCATGATATTTAATAAATCAAGTGCTGTAGTAATCGATCCTAGCAACAAATATTGCCTTTACTAAAAATACTTTCTATGTTTTTTAATTGAGTGATTTGTAGCAACTCCTAGGTGTACGTTTATTCGGCGTTGCACCTGTTTGATCGAAATTTAAACGGGGGTAAACAAGGATAATGTGGGGTAAATCACACAGACGTGTTAGGAACAAGGATACCTATAATTTCTATTCACTACGTAATGGTTCAAAATATGCGATGAATCTTGAACGAAAGTCTTCACGCCCTTCAACCCTGCCACGTTCCCCAGGCCCCAGGGTTATTAAACATAGTGTCATCCAAGAGATGCTGAGTACCGTCGTCAACATCAGGTAGTTATTCCTTTAACATGATTGCGATGTTGTGGAGAACTGCCTGCGTTCTGCCCTAGATATTTGAGGGCGTATTTCTTCGAGAACAAACGCGACTCCTTCCTTCGACAACCTGAAGCGATCGTAAAATTCCTTCTCACTCCAGGCGTCGAAGTTGGGATGTCTCGCTCTGATCCGATATCTTCTCGGTTCTACGACTAGCCCTAGTTCGACGAAGACGTCATCATCCTCATCGCTCGCATAATAGTTATAACGGTTCATTATTACCACAATAATGCAAAATAGGACGGGATCTGAATGGTGCAGCGCAAATAGGAAAACCAAAAACAATGAGCAACCATCTTCGTTTTGAGAGTAACCATGGTTAACTTCTTGTAACCCCTCGAATAGCTGGGGTTACGTACCCATGGTAAAGTTTTCGATTTATCGCACTAATGATCGATTACTGAATTTTTTTGAACGCCACTTTCGTTACCATGGTTGGGAAACCTTAAGGTAAACTTCAACCCCAGGGTTACACTCTTTTTTGAACCGGGCCTAAGTGAACTAAGTTTTTCTTCGCTTTCTACTTAAGTTTACTCTGTAAGTGAACTAAGTTTTTCTTCACTTTCTACTTAAGTTTACTTTATAAGTGAACTAAGCCTTAGTTTACTTTATAAGTAAACTAAGTATTCTTCACTTTCTACTTAAGTTTACTTTATAAGCAAACTAAGTTTTTCTTCACGTTCTACTTAGTTTACTTTGTAAGTGAACTAAGTTTTTCTTCACGTTCTACTTAGTTTACTTTGTAAGTGAATCAAGTTTTTCTTCACTTTCTACTTAGTTTACTTTGTAAGTAAACCAAGTATTCTTCACTTTCTACTTAAGTTTACTTTATAAGTGAACTAAGGTTTTCTTCACTTTCTACTTAGTTTACTTTACAAGTAAACTAGGTTTTGCTTCACTTTCTACTTAGGATTACTTTGCAAGTGAACTAAGTTTTTCTTCACTTTCTACTTATTTTATTTTATAAGTAAACTAATTTTGCTTTCTTCCTTCTAAGTTACCTAGTTTACTTGCTTTCCAAGTAAACTAAGATATTCTAGCCGGTAGGTTACAGGACAACTGTAGGCAGTTACAACTGTAGATTACAGTTAAAGGACTCCTGAAGTCAGTGTCACAAACCGCTTGCTTGTCTGAGGCCTACCTACGTACCAGCTACCAGGCTATTTTGGGGGTAGAGAGAAACCAACGTTCCCCGTGCGCCAGCGAGAAACGTGATAAACCATAAAACGCTGCAAATTGTTACACAACGGTTTATTCCCCTTCTGCATAGATCGCTGTTTTCTGTGGTCAGTACCCTCGAGCTCCCCCCCAGGAAAGGCCTAAATCGAGTACTGGAGCCGGCCCGGGAATTAGATTTTCTTAAAAATGCAAAGGATTCAATCATTAGTTATTCGTTGTTATTCATGAAGCATAAGGTTTATTCAAGTGGCAAGTTATTAACCCCCCCCCCCCCCCCTCCCACCATGCTCGATTCCAATGATTCATTATTGAAAATAATGCACCAAAAGCTCACATTTACAGAGAAGAAAGGTTGACAGATTGAATATACACCGGTCGCCATTCGTGTACCAATACTTTATTTTGACCGTTCACAAAACAAAAAACACCAACTCCACTGCACCAACAAAGCGCTCAATGGAGCCTGACTAGTAAACTAAGATATGACAAGGAATATTACATGTCTTTTCACGATTTGTCTTCACACTCAACACACTGTAAAGAGTATTACTTCACTGAAATCTCAGTTGACATAAATATATGTTATCAAATCACACACACACACAATTATGAAAATAAAATAATGCACTTAATTAAAATACGCCAGCTAAACTCGACTTTTCAGTATAACTTCTCACATGTACAATTTTCGTTTTCTTCTTCGAGTTGATCGATGATTGTATGAGAATGTGAAGGTTTTACAGGCACTTGATTGCTAATAACTTCAATGTGTGGGTCATTCAGTGAAACTGTAAGATAATATTCCTGTGTCTTTACAAGCCTGCGCGCCATCGGCAATTTATTGTGAAAAACAATCGTTGGCCAAAGAATTGGGGTAGTCAACTTAAAATGACCTGAATCGAAAAACCGAACTGTTAGCTATTGCTCTTTCAGAGCTATGACTTATAAGCTGCGTCCTTTTAAAATTGTGTTATTACATCGTTATGCTTTAAAATGACACACAGATTAAAGCTGTTATTACGGTACCATCCCTGGAATAATATGATTTGGACTAGGACTGCCCATATGCACCTTGAAGAACAGCGAGAGGCCGGGCGGATTTATGCACAGGCCAATAAATTTTTTTTTTAAACTTCAAAATCTTTATTTATAAAATTGAATTTATGAAAATTTATATTATACTATTTCAAATTTCAAGACAAATGTCTTAAAATTTGAAATGGTAGTACCTATACAAATTATATGAAAATGGTAAGGTCATTTGAAATGATAATAAAATGAAACAATAATAAATATAAAATAAATCAATTTAAATAATTTATAAATAAAAATAAATTTAAAAAATTGAATTTATGAAAATTTATATACTACTATAGGCCGTGTGCGAGAATATTGCCCTCCGACCCTGCACTCTATAGGAGGATGGGAGAAGCTGAGGGCTCGGCAGCCTGAGTGGGATGCAATGTTGGGACTTTTACTCTGTTATGTTGGCAGCCATGCTGCCATTCCAAGCCAGCTCATTCCGTTCCCGTATCGTGTTTTCTTCGTTTGCATCTTGCTTTTCGTTTCACCGTCCGACCTATATCGCCGTATTAACCCTTCTTATTTTAACTGTGAGTATCATCAAAATCCCTGTCATCCTATTTTTGAACTGAGTATCATCACAATCCCCCGTACCAGTCAGTTTCCATGTGTCGCCTACACAAATCTCGTGATGGAACATCAACCGTCATCGTCAGCAAGAAACCGGAAACCTGCTATCGCAAGAGGCAGGGCTCCAAGGAGTCAGGCACGAGAAATTGTGTACAATGTGTGCCAGTATTTTACGAGGAAGGAGAAAGAGGATAACGCGAAATACAACGTTCGCGATGTGACTAGTGCAGCGACGGGCGTCTCCGCGGGAACAGTAGGCAAAATTATGAAGGAAGCTGGAAACCAAACAACATCAGATCGGGTGAGACCTGGATACTACCATTCTTCGATGAACTTCGACTATTTTTCTAAGTGGCTCACGCTCAAGTTCCTCCCGAATTTACCCGCGGATTCGGTCGTGGTGATGGATAACGCTAAATACCATTGTGTGCAGACCAACAAAAGACCTAACAGTTCGACTCTGAAGGCAGATGTAATTTCGTGGTTGACGAGTAATAATGTGCAGTTCGACGAAAAATTAACTAAAGCCGAGCTTTTACTTCTGGTGAAAAATTCGTCTGTCGAAGAGACTTATAAGGTCGACGAAATCAACAGAGACGCAGGCCATCATCCCCTCCACCTCCCCCCATATCATCCCGACTTGAACCCAATCGAACTGGTGTGGGGTGATATAAAGGGTAAACTCGCCCGGGAATCTGTTGGCACCCCACTAGGTCAAAAAGAAGTACACCTGAGAAAATATTTCTCTGAGTTCTCTACACAGAAAAGTGGGGAAATGTGTGTGGACACGTGAAAAAAATTGAGGAAGACTACCGTCAAAAATATCACTTAGTCGAAACGGAGATCGATAGTTTCATCATTAATGTTGGGGGGGGGGGGGGGGGGGGGCTTCTGATACTGATAGCAGTTCCGATGAGGATTCGGATTTTTCTGTTTAGAAGTTTTACGTACCACAGTTAAATTACGTAAGTACTGAATAAATGTACTAAATAAATAAATAATAAAATAACATTTGTTTCCAATCTTTCCTTTTATACCTACCTTCAAAAATTTTTCCTTATTTACCTCATTGTGCCTTTTCAAAAAGTACTCCTAATTTTCAAGAAAACATTTCATAGAAAAATCCTGTTACACACGAGTTTGTCTGTCAGCTCAAAGGAGGCACGCTCCGGGGTCCGATTTTACAAAAATCGGGAAAATGCTACGTTCATTCACTATGGTAGGTACCTATGGCTTTTATGACAGCATCATTTTTTATAACGAAAAAAGGTTAAGTTTTTATGACGGTTCACACTCAGCTGGAAAAAGGATTACAGGGGGAAAGTGCTGGCACTGGACAGGGGCAAAAAAAAAAAAAAAAAAAAACCCACAGTCATGCAGCATGGCTATAAGAGCGAATTTTCGAAGAAATAACTGATTTTATGTAAAACTGTTTTATCTCAAGAAATAACCACGTTCCTTCATCTTCAAAGTGCTCCAGTTTGAGAACGGAATGAGATACCGCAATTCTGATTTCACCATCGTGTTCAGCGTAGAAAAACCTTTAAAATGAGGTGTCACTTGTCAGACTGTTTCATTTTGGGAATTTATGGGTAATTTTTCCCCCCTAAAACTCCCCCTTAGAGTGACCCGATTCTGCCCATCTTCGAACTTAGCCTGTCGATTGCCAAGACAGATTTTTCGTGCAAATTTGAACTTTTTATCTCAATTCTGTCGAGAGTTATCGTCTGGAATGACACATACATATATAAATATATAAATATATATATAAATATATATATATATATATATACATATAATTTTTGGTGTCTTTCGGCAGTGAATTCAGGATGGTCTGAAACGGATTTTGGTATAAAAATCTTTCGGAAATTCGAGTTTTAAAAATTTTGGACCGAGAACAATAGCTTCCTTTTCTTCGAAAATTCGCTAACAGGGAGTTCCGTGTTGAAGATTTCCACGTTCTCCGTCAGATGGCAATATTCTAGCGCATGGCCTATAGGTATTTCAAATTTAAGACGAATATCTTAAAACCTGAAATAATAGTACATAAATTATACGACAAAGGTAAGGTGTTTTAATTATTATATGACATAGGTCATATGAAATATAAATAATAATAAAATAAAATAAATAGAAATATCTTTAAAAAACAGAATTTATGAAAACTTAAATACTACTATTTCAAATTTTAAGAGAAATGTCTTAAAATTTGATATAGCAGTATATAAATTACGACATAGGTAAGGTGTTATTATTTAAGATTATCTCAAGGATTTTAAACAACCGAAGTGCTCTAAAACGCGATTTTCAAGGTTAATATACAAACACCCCCGCCCTACAGGTTGAGCAATGGAGCACACAGATACTGAATCCCGTCCTGGCGAGAGGGCGCATAAAGACACAAGAAAAATTATTATTAATCATGAAAAATCCGTTATTAACCCAAGATTAACGACAATTTTAATAAGGTTAACCCACACTTCCATTAAATATTTTGAAAATTTTAAAATGTCAATATTTTTCAAGACCTGACATTATTTACGAATCGTAACCGTTCAATATGCCACAAAATATAGCTCATTTTTGGACACCAGCAAGTTAGTTACAGTGTTAATGGCTGATCGGGAACAATTCAAATAGAAAAAAAAATTATTTTTTTTGAAAAATACATTGATTATTATTTATCGAAGATATTTTTCGCTTCGAGAAGGTCGAGCAGCTTCCCTGAACAACATAATATAATATTCCTAACTTTGGTTAGTTGCCTCAGATATTGATTGTAAGTATTTATAAAATTACCTAATTTATTCATAAAAATATATGGTTTATTACATCCATTAGTTACCTTCTACATGAGAGGCTGGTACGTAATTTGTAAGTTATTATTCAAAAATATATTCTACAATAGGTAAATAGTAATATCAATAAGTAACGTTTCTTCAAATAGACGGTTAAGGCATTAGAATTTGAGCGGTGCTTGTCTTAATTTACTACGAGTTTATTTTTACAAGTACACACAAGAGCAGCACAAGGCACAGAAGCACAACACTTCAAGAATTCGAATTACAATTTGTTCGTTTGAAATGAAGACATTTTAGCTTACAAAAATGTATAAAATAACGTTATTTTCACGTTAAATACGCGTTGGAATGTTATTTTCTAGTCAATATTGTATTCATGAGTCTGTTCGTTTTACTTGGGACGGAGCAATAAATGTGTATATAAGTGTACCTGCGTACACTTAAGTTGGGAGGAACGTAAACATGTACGGATTCGGAGCTCGGCACCAACAGATTTTCAAATTGCTCTGCATCAACAGATTGTCAAATTCGGATTTGCGCAGAGCTCGAAAGCTTACCCCCCCCCCCCCCCCCGCATTGCTGGTTACCTGTTACACTGATCGGAAGGTCGGTTATAGCGATCTGTTTTTGGGGGGTCAAAAGTCGAAAAAATGGGTAAAACATGGCTGAAATCTCAGGAAAATTGGTATATATTCACCAAAAGTGGTATTGAACGATATTCCGAAACAGAAATTAACTTTATCAGTGTTGATGAAAATTTCTCACCAACAAAAATTTATCAAAAGTGGGCCAAATTTGGGGGCTCACAATTCGCCAATATCAGCAAAAAACGCTGCAAATCCCTGCACAAGGGTTTATTATTTTGTACAGAATACCCTTCTGTTACAGATCACAGCACTCTGTATAGATAACCCGTCTATATAATATAATATGTACTAGTCTATACATATCATGTAGATCGCAGGTAGGTTAGTACCTAACCCCATACTCGTTACTAGGTACCTATCTAAATCACGATTTAAATGTTGCTAAAATAATTCTGTCGATGACAAACAGTAACTAAAATGGCAAAAAGAAACGCAAATAATGAAGTTCTGAAGGGAAATTGTTGATGTGGAGTGAAATAGATGCCCCTTCTGCGTAGATCACTGTTTCCTGTGGTCAATACCTACCCCCTGGTCAAGTATAATGAACCGTTGTGTAATAACTTGCCCATCAATAATAATTCAACATTTGTTCAAGTTTTAAAAGTACTGATCAACAAAATCCAGCACCTTCTTGGTAGATGAACTGTTGTGTAATAATTTGCCGTTGTGTAATAATTTACCATTGTTTAATAATTTACCTATCAATAATACTTCAAAGTTTGTTCAAGTTTCAGAAGTACCTACCAACAAAATCCAATAGATCACTTATCAAATGAAATAATATCGCAGAACAACTAACTCGACTTCATACAGCCATCCTTGATTATAATCAGGTGCTCCCTAGTGATGATATCCGGGCCGGATTTATACCGTTTGCTTCGCGATCGAGTTGACGAAGCTTTTTGGTGCATACGAACGGCTGAACGTACAATGCTCCGGGTGGTCTCAAAAAATTGTTTAGCACAAGACAAATTTAATAACGTTAAAAAAAACCATACCCTTCTATCGAAAGTTCTCGAGCTAAGGCGTTCTGAAAATTTCAACCCCTATTTTGAACCCCTTAGAGATGACTGACAGTAACGTCGAGCTTCGAGGACCAACTAGACCCGAACGGAACCTATAACCCGAATTTCATCAATTTTGTTTCATGGTAACTAAGAAAAGTGACTAGTACGGCGTACGGCGGACAGACTGAAATGTTTTTATTGCAGTTTTGGATTCTACATACCTTGAAACGTAAACCATCAAATTTTGAGGGGGGGTTAGAATTTTTTTTTCCATGCTCGATTCCAATGGTTCATTATTGAAAAATAATAAACCAAAATAGGTACTTTTTGTGTTTTAGTAACATGAGCTTTTGGGGTATCGTTTTCCATGTTTTTTGGGACGAGAAGACCAAATATGAAGTCGATTTTGACCAGAGTGGAAAATTAAGGTTCTAACGAAGTGTTAGCCTTAAATTTACGTTAAATTCTGGTCTGAAATCATCGTTTTCCTGCACACAGTTCGGGCCCCCATTTGGGTCCTAGTTGTGCTCCGAAACACGGCAGCCCGATCCCGGTACACCCAGGCGTTATGGGAGAAAAATGGGTGTAAAAATAGGGGTTTTCGAGGGATTTTGGTTTATTATTCTGTGAATAACACACCTATGTAATTTCTCAGCAAAAATTTTTTATAACACCCCCTCAAAATTTTTTCTTTTCCGTTTCAAGGTGCGTAGATTCCATAAATGCAATGTCCGTCCACCGTCCGCCGTGTCACGTGTACAGGCTTCATGTTCGGTCTAAAAAATTCGTTCTTTCGCACACATGCTCCATTTGGGCCCTAGTTGTGTCCCGAAACTTTTCAGCCCAATCGGAATATACCCAGGGGTGTTATGAGTGAAAATGTGTATAAAAACTTGGTCATTTCTAAACATTGCATTTTTGGAATCTACGCACCTTGAAACGGAAAAGAAAATGGGAGAACATGAACCGCTGATGAAACACAAACGGTGGGTACAGCATCCGTACAAGTACGCAACCACGAGGGAAATTTTATGTCTTAGCGCCCCCTCCCGCACCCACACCAAGTACTTCGTACTTAATTGTTTTGGTCAAGATTTCCAACGAATGGTAAACTCTGTCCTTGGGCGGTCACAAATGACAAAGAATCAATCAATTTAAAAACAAGTACTTCGTACTTGATTGTCGCAGAACTATCACCTAGTCCGAACAGCCTTCAGTCCCAATTAGTTCGGATTAGCCGGACTCCACTGTATTATGTACGTAAGCATTCATTTAAACAATCACGCTCATACCGCAGCTTGTTGGCCACGCAGTCCGCAGTGGTTAACGTAGTATGGTTAGGTAAATCGAGAGCTATCCAACGAGTGGTGAACGATTTTTGTACGATGATAACTGGCGAAGATAAAAAAGTTCCGTAGCAACGAATCGGTTGTAAGCGAAAATCATCAGAAATATTTTCGTGACGTTGTTTCCGTTGCATGTCCCGCGTTTCATTTTCGAGTTTATGTAGCAAAGTAAAGACATAAAATGTCAAAATAGGTACTTTTTGCATTTTAGTAGCATGCTAGTAACATGAGCTTTTGAGGTATCGTTTTCCATGTTTTTGGGGACGAGAAGACCGAATATGAAGTCGATTTTGACCCAGGAGTGGGAAATTAAGGTTGTACCAGATGTTCAGCTCCCAAAATTGATTTTTTATTAGTCAAAACCTGGGAAATGGTCTGAAATCACCATCAATTTGTAGAATAACACTAGAAAATGTGTCAACACGTGGATCAAGACGATTAAATGGCACAAGCAATGATCAAAGATAATTTGGGGGGAAAAAAGCGAACCTACCTAGTTTGTGTTTTAGGGGCCAAAATTGATGAAAACCATCAGAAATAGCTATTTCGATTATTACGCATGAAACAAACAATAAATGAACAGCCAACATTTCTGTAGGTATGTCCAATAGAATAATAAACCCATGTGACAAGGACTTTGCAGCGTTTTTTTTACGTTTTAGTGAACATGAGCTTGTAAGGTTAAGCTCCCAAAATTCATTTTTTATGAGTCAAAAACATGGGAAATTGTCTGAAATCACCATACAAATTTATAATAACACTAGAAGTAGTAACAACAGGTGAATCAAGACAATTAAATGGTACTATCAATGATCAAAAATAATCTGTTGAAAGGAAAAGCCGAGCCTAATTCGTGTTTTTGGGGGCCAAAACTGGTGGAAACCATCAAAAATAGCCATTTCAATAATTGCACATGAATGAAACAATAAACGAACAGCCAAAATTTCTGTACGTATGTCCAGTAGAATAATAAACCCATGTGACAAGGACTTTGCAGCGTTTTACTGATACTGTCGAATGTGAGGTGATGTGGGAAGTAGACCAGGCAATGCAGGTACTTTAAACGTAGAAAAACACTATTCTTCGCAATACAGTGCTTACCAAAAGTTTAAGGACACCACCTCGTAGCGTTGGTCTGTTGCTGTCCTTAAACTCTTGGGAAAAGATAGTGTTTTGAGTTCCTACGTCAGAGCTTGCAAAACTGGTTCATTTAAAAAAAAAAAATACCTTTCTATAGGTCGTGCACAAGAATAATGCCCTCCGACCCTGCATCCTATAGGAGGATGAGAGAAGCGGAGGGCTCGGCAGCCTGAGTGGGATGCAATGATGGGACTTTTACTCTGTTATGTTGGCAGCCGTGCTGCCATTCCAAGCCAGCCCCATATCGTGTTTTCCTTGTTTGCATCTTGCTTTTCGTTTCGCCATCCTGCCTATATCGTCGTATTAACCCTTCTTATTTTAACTGTGAGTATCATCACAATCCCCGTCATCCTATTTTTGAACTGAGTATCATCACAATCCCCCGTACCCGTCAGTTTCCGTGTGTCGCCTACACAAATCTCGTGATGGAAGATCAACCTTCATCGTCAGTAAGAAACCCGAAACCTGCTATCGCAAGAGACAGGGCTCTAAGGAGTCAGGCACGAGAAATTGTGTACAATGTGTGCCAGTATTTTACGAGGAAGAAGAAAGAGGATGACGCGAAATACAACGTTCGCGATGTGACTAGTGCAGCGACGGGCGTCTCGGCGAGAACAGTCGGCAACATGATGAAGGAAGCTGGAAACCAAACAACATCAGATCGGGCGAGACCTTTGTTACGCCAACCAAGTCCACAGCCACACCCCACAAGAAGGTCATCGATGCTGATGAATTCACCGATGCTGCTACACGAAACAAGATACGTGAATTCTACATTGTTTAGAGTGCCCTTCATTGAAAACACTGTGCGAATTGGCGAGTGACGGAGTTCTCGAGTATGGTAGAAGTTACCTTCGGAAACGACTGGTTAGTAGCGGTTTCAAGTGGAAGAAATGCCAGTCCAGCCGAAAAAATTGAGGATGACTACCGTCAAAAAGATCACTTAGTCGAATCGGAGATCGATAGTTTCATCATTAATGTTGGGGGGGGGGGGGGGGCTTCTGATACTGATAGCAGTTCCGATGAGGATTCGGATTTTTCTGATTAGAAGTTTTACGTACCACAGTTAAATTACGTAAGTACTAAATAAATGAATAATAATAATATGTACTAAATAAATAAATAATAAAATAACATTTTTGTTTCCTTCCTTTTGTACCTTTTCAAAAAAGTACTCCTAATTTTCAAGAAAACATTTCATAGAAAAATCCTATTACACACGAGTTTGTCTGTCAGCTCAAAGGAGTCACGCTCCGGGGTCCGATTTTACAAAAATCGGGAAAATGCTACGTTCATTCACTATGGTAGGTACCTATGGCTTTTATGACAGTATCATTTTTTATAACGAAAAAAGGTAAGTTTTTATGACGGTTCACACTCAGCTAGAAAAAGGATTACAGGGGGAAAGAGCTGCCACTGGACAGGGGAAAAACAAAAAAAACGGGGAATTCCGTGTTGAAAATGATTTCCACGTTCTCCGCCGGAGTGCAGGGTCGGGGGGCATTATTCTAGTGCACGGACTATAACTATTTTGGTTCAGGTTTTATTAAATTTCTAAGTTTTGGAGTTTCGCAGCTTTTCCGGTGGTTTTTCAAACCTGAAAATTCATATCTAGAGAACAAATCAAGTTAGGGCACTTTTTTTTTTAAATGAACGGTATTTTATGTGCTTTTCAAATGGCATGATTGTCAAAAATTAGAAAAAATCTCCGACGGAGTGAAAAATCCTCGAATTTTCAAAATTTAATTCGAATGTCAGGTGGTTTTTTGGAAAATGACGCGGTTTGAAAAATGGCGGCAAATCGGCGTTTTCTTGGTTGATAAGGCCTCTTATCTCCTTCCCGACAACGAACAGGAATAACCTGAACCAAGAAAACGCCGATTTGCCGCCATTTTTCAAACCGCATCATTTTCCAAAAAACCACCTGAAATTCGAATTAAATTTTGAAAATTCGAGGATTTTTCACTCCGTCGGAGATTTTTTCTAATTTTGACAATCATGCCATTTGAAAAGCACATAAAATACCGTTCATTAAAAAAAAAAAAAAGTGCCCTACCTTGATTTGTTCTCTAGATATGAATTTTCAGGTTTGAAAAACCACCGGAAAAGCTGCGAAACCCCAAAACTTAAAAATTTAATAAAACCTGAACCAAAATAGTTAGAAAGGTATTTTTTTTTTAAATGAACCAGTTTTGCAAGCTCTATGACGTAGGAACTCAAAACACTATCTTTTCCCAAGAGTTTAAGGACAGCAACAGACCAACGCTACGAGGTGGTGTCCTTAAACTTTTGGTAAGCACTGTAAGCTGGTTCAAACCAGTGTTTTTTGTTGTTTTTTGTATAAATTAGGACTTATGTATACTTTTTTTTGTATAAATGAGGACTTTTGCATAAATCTGGATTTTAGTGTAAACTGTATAAATTAGAATTTTAGCATGGAACATGCTTTAGCCCTGGACCAACTAACCGAAAAACGTTACGCGGAATGGGTGACGCGGAATGGGTGACAAGGATGGGTGACGAAATTTTCTTATGATTTTCACGTACAACCGAGCCGTTGGTAGGGAAATGGAACTTCCGCAATTTTAATCGCACAGAAATCGTTCACCATTCGTTGGAAAGCTCTTGATTTATCACGAATGTATTTCGTATTTGTTCTTGGTATTTATATCCTAGTTTCATAATATAACTATATAAATGAATGTTGTAAATGGATAATAAACAATGACGCTTGTTTGGTTGTCACTTGGTTGTAGTAAACTACGCGGCTAAAGCATGTTCCATGTTTCTTGAATTTTAGCCTTAGGCTCTAAGCAGTAAGCATCCGGGGGTCCAGGGGGCTTGCCCCCTGGCGAGGCGTGGAGCGCCGAGTTTTGTATAAATTTTTTTTATAAATTAGTACACATTCCCATAACGATTGTGTTCACTTCTGGAGGCACTAAGGCATAGCCCAGTTAATCTAGGAAGCCAGAATAATTTATAATCAGGTAATGCAGGTATTTTAAACGTCGAAAAACATAATTGTTCGCAGTTCAAACTCTCTCTAGTTGGGTTTTTTGTGTGTGCATAAATCTGTTTAGAGAATAAGCTTTTCGCCGCCTCAATGATTGAAATCTATCTGTGAAATATTGTGAAAATAATTTATAAACGGTAGAAAATTATTCATGTAGTGTCAAAATTAAACAGTGAAATAGAAGAAATTCAAATAGAAACGGAATCAATAGACATTCAACTATAAGAAATAAATAGAGCTCAACGCAGAACACGACAAACAGTAAGACACGAACATTAGAATTATACGAATAAAAATGGTCCGTGTATAGTTTTCAGTCCTATGGTTACAATAGTTTTGATGACGTATGAATGTATGTGTAAAAGGATGCCATACAATAAATTCAACATCATTACACTCAGAAAGAGGAAATCCATGTCATGGTTGGGTTCTACAGCAGTTAAAAACCAGAAAAATCAAGTCGTTAACGTCAAAAAATAGACCAAGTGGAAACAAGGCATCGACTACATACAGGTACATACATACAGTAGGTACAGTACTGAGGTGGAGTAATAAATAATCAGTACAGTACTGAGATGATTACAGTAATGAATGAGTTTCAAATTTTGAGAAAATTTCTTTGCCTGCTCAACTTGTACAGATGTTCTGTGAGAAACAGATTAGAGCTATTGCAGCAACCTCACGCCAAAACAAACGAAACGAAAGCAGTGCTGCGCATGCACACTTACAACACAGAAAATTTTGACGAACCGTGACAACAAAAAATACCGGGCAACGTAATGTAACCTTACATCTATATAACACTACCTTCCTTCTTCTGTTTTCCTTGGTAAATAAATGTCGAGCGTCGTACTCACAGCTGCTTCCTCGCGTCTTTCTATTTTTATTTAGACTTGACGCCACGTGCGGACATAGATTTGTATTCACCACGGAGTAAAATGGATGAAAGAGAGGTTAACAAAACGTTAGCGTGACTTCACCAGCTGGTAAGGCGCCAAAGCCAAACGAAAACTGAACCGAAAAAGGTTAGCATCTGACTTCGGTCGCCCTATCCGCCATTTCCGTTTCATTTCGGCGTGTGGTTGCTGCAAAAACTCTCTGTTATTACTACAACAGAACAACAGAAAGAAATGGTCATTTGGCACCGAACACTGCTGCATAGTAAGTTAATAAGACTAAAGATTACCACAGAGAGAATATATAATAATAATAATAATAATAATAATAATGTCCTAATGCGGGCCTTACACGATCAATATTATTGACAATACTGCATGATATAGATAATAATATTTATCGTCCAAGGTGAGAAATGAGCATTGATGGTTGATATTGAAGCGATATTGAAAGAAATCCGGATTTTCTGTTCTCCGAGCGTCAATATTTAAAAGTGGAGGGAACATTGTCAATATTATTGAGCGTGTAGTGGTGGGCGCCAATGTTATTGTCAGTAATCAGTTCGTTTTGCACTCTCACCAGGAACGGACGTAACACGTTTCGTGTGCATTTCCCTACTCTGCCTTTTTAATTTACCTACTCTGTCCCACGGTACACGCGCCAAACTGTTATATTATTTTGGTGAATAATTCTAATATAAATAATTCATTTCATGGAACTTTTGTTGTTTTCAGATGCCGCGTTCAGCTCACAGGGTAACCCTCACGGGGTAACCCGTGCTCCCGTTGATCAAAAGGGGATACAGAAGGCCGCCAACGTCATTTTGGAGGAGAAATTGGGCTGAATGTTATTGCATTTATATTTTATTACACAATTTGAAAAGTTTTGAAGCTTTTTTGAATAGTTTAGCCTTCCCGTCCGATCATACAAACATGTCCCGAGGTACAGAACAGGGTGTCCCATGAAACATGACTGTTCGTGTACCTCGGGACAAAAAATGGTTTTCGAAAAATGCATTTTAAAAATATTTAGAGCGTTCTGAAAAATCTGAATTAAATCATGGAGCTTCAGTATTAGATGATGTTACAAGAAAAGCAATCAGGGTTCCAAATTTTCTATTCAAGACTTCACAGGAATCAAAAAACCAAAATCGTCCCAAGGTACACGACTTTCCCCTACTAATCTTTCCTTAACAGGGATGCATTCTCTCACGTTTGTATGCTGCCTACTCATCAGTGGTTCCACCATTTGTAATAATTTGTCGAACGTCCTTTCGTTCATTCTGAAATAATTTTTGAAGTCTTCCGCATCTGTAGAGAGCTGATTTCCCTCAGCAGTCTTATATTATGAGAATAATCTTCACGTTTTTTTAAACCAGTTTTTCATCCACCGTTTTCTCTGTACTCGAAGAATACTTCCAACAACCATAATTATGGCTAGACATGCTTTCTTTCGATTGTCCATGTTCTCAAAACACACAAAGACACTTGGAAAACCACAACTTCACTTGTCTGAATGACAGAAACTGACGCACCAAACACATTTAATGATTAAAGTATTGACAGTAATATCGACCGTGTAGGGTAAGGCAATATTGATGGTGATATTGAATAGGAGGATGAATATTATTGACAATGCTGATATTGACAATAATACTGATCGTGTAAGGCCCGCTTCAAATCAATAAACGAAATAAAAATCAATATTATCATCAATGCATTTATAAATAAGTAGTTGGTAAATGATAGGTAAACAAGGATCATGGAGTACCAATCACGTTTTGAAAACTCGTGAAAACACGTTACAAGAATTGATATTTACAATAATATTACTGTCACTGCTGTTTGCAGTCGCCATCTTTGGATTTCTTCTTCTTCTTTTCAATGGAGGAGGTGCGCCGTTGCCCCTGCACAGGCATGTAGGGCGGCGAGTCTTCGACCGGGTCATCGAGGAGGATGTTGTCTGCAAAATAGAACGGAATCGATTAGCTGTATGGAGAGTATCAATTGGTATCTTCACCGCCTCGTACATCAGCCAATAGGAGACGAACCATGGGCGGTTCAACGAGATGAACAGAACCCAAAACGCTGCAAATTCCTTGTCACATGGGTTTATTATTCTGTTGGACTCAACTACAGAAATGTTGGCTGTTCATTTATTGTTTCTTTCATGTGCAATAATTGAAATACAGTAAACTTTCGATTAACCAACGTCCGATTATCCACCACAAAATCGGCATTCAATTAACCACACATTTTCGTAGGAAATCGTTCCTTCCGATCGATTAACCAACCGTTGTGTACCTTACTCTTTGGGCTCGATATGTAAACAACATGAAAACACTTTCGCGTGATATCCACAATCCTCTGATTAGCAGCAGACATCCTCTGACTGCAGGAGCAGCAAGACACAGCTACATTGGCCGACATATATGTGTGATGAGGAAATGGAGGGATGTCGCTGCGCTGGGAAGACTTTCCTCTCAAAACCAGAAAAAAATCACTAATTTTTTCACAAACGGAAATCCCTGACCCCTGAATTTGACCCTGACCGGTTATGTACATATTTTTTGGTATCTTTTTTAAATACATACATAAACTAACCTATCAATTATCCAACATAGGTACCTTGAGCCCCGACCATGATGGTTAATCAAAAGTTTACGTATTTTTGATGGTTTCCACCAATTTTGACCCCCAAAACACGAATTAGGCTCCTATCTTTGACGAATTATCTTTGATCATTGATAGTGCCATTTAGTTGTCCTGATTCACCTGTTGATACTACTTCTAGTGTTATTATACAAATTTATGGTAATTTCAGACGATTTCCCAGGTTTTTGACTCATACTAAATGAATTTTGGGAGTAGAACCTTCGTTACAACCTCAATTCTTCACTCTTTGGTCGAAATCAACTTCATATTCGGTCTTCTCGCCCTAGAAAACTCGGCGCTGCGCGCCTCGGCGGGGGCTTCGCCCCCTGCACCCCCGGATGACTTCCGCTTAAAGCCTGACGGCTAAAATGTGGTGTACCTGACCCTTCAGGTTTTTGTCCCCCTCGCTGTATTATATAAGATCCGCTGTTTCTTACCTTACTTCACGCGCGGCTCATACTAGACTCCACCTTTTTTGTTTTTCAGTAAAAATATAAGTATCACTTTATAAATACGGATTATTATGTAGGTACCCAACTACTATTGCTATCGTTATATAGATCGAGTAAACCGCTTTGTATAATTAGGTAGGTAGGTAACTATATAAATACTTGTAAGTGTACGTTTATCTAAGTAAATTTCCTTAGCAACGTTCGGTTTATAAAATACGCGCTACTTTTGTCTCACTATTTGGTCTCACTTTTTCCTGTCGCTTTTCGGCGGGGGGTCCCATCGCAAAAACCTGAAGGGTCAGGTTAAAAAAACATGCTTTAGCGGCGTAGTTTACTACAACCAAGTGACAACCAAACAAGCGTCATTGTTTACTATCCATTTACAACATTCTTTTATATAGTTATATTACGAAACTAGGATATAAATACCAAGAACAAATACGAAATACATTCGTGATAAATCAAGAGCTTTCCAACGAATGGCAAACGATTTTTGTCCGATGAAAATGAAAGAAGTTTCATTTCCCTAGCAACTACTCGGTTGTAAGTGAAAATCATTGTTAAAATACGCGCTACTTTCGTCTCACTATTTGGTCTCACTTTTTCCTGTCGTTTTTCGGCGGGGGGTCCCATCGCAAAACCTGAAGGGTCAGGTTAAAACATGGAAAACGATACCTCACAAGCTCATGTTCACTGAAAAATTAAAAAAAACTCGAAAAACACAAATTTTACGCCAGTTTTCCCCCCATAACACCCCTGGGTGTATGCCGATCGGGCTGCAAAGTTTCGGAGCACAACTAGGACCCAAATGTGTTCCCAAATGGGGACACAAACTGTGTGCAGAAAGATGAGGATTTCAGACCAAAATTTAATGTAAATTTAAGGCTGGAACTTCGTTAAACCTCAGTTTACCACTCTTTGGTCAAAATCGACCTCATATTCGGTCTTCTCGCCTTAAAAAACATGGAAAACGATAGCTCAAAAGCTCATAATACTAGAACAACATAAAACCCTATTTTTACGCCCATTTTTCACACATAACACCCCTGGGTGTATGCCGATCGGGCTGCAAAGTTCGGGACACAACTAGGACCCAAATGGAGCCTGCGTGTGAAAGAACGAATTTTGTATACCGAAAATGAAGCAGTTATGTGTGATATGGCGTACCGCGGACGGACATTGCATTTTGGTTTATTATTCTGTGAATAACACATCTATCTATTCGCTCAGCAAAAAATTTTTATAACACCCCCTCATTTTTTTTTCTTTTACGTTTCAAGGTGCAGAGGTTTTTTGTTTTAGTAACATGAGCTTGTGAGGTATCGTTTTCCATGTTTTTTGGGGCGAGAAGACCGAATATGAAGTTGATTTTGACCAAGAGTGGAAGAAAATGGAGGTTGTAACGAAGTTTCAGCTCCCGAAATTCATTTTTTATGTGTCAAAAACCTGGGAAATTGTCTGAAATCAACATAAATGTGTATAATAACACGAAGTGGTATCAACAGATGAATCAAAACATTTAAATGGCGCTATCAATGATCAAAGATAATTTGTCATAATTGGTGGAAACCATCACAAACAGCTGTTTCGATTATTGCACATGCAAGAAACAATAAATGAACAGACAACATTTCTGTAGGTATGTCCAATAGAATAATAAACACATGTGACAAGGACTTTTTTGAAATCTACGCACATTCAAACGCGAAAGTTTTGAGGGGGTTATTAAAAAAAAAAATTCATGGAATAGATAGGTGTGTTATTCAAAGAATAATAAACCAAAATGCTCCAATGATTTAATAATTCGGTTTTACAGGGTGTACGGAATCTTAACATAAGGCAATGATTCTTTTCGTTTTTAAATTGGCCTCAAACCAAACAATTTTCTGAGACCACCCGGAGCGTTGTACGACCAGCCGTTCGTTTGAACCGAAAAGCTTCGTCAACACGATCGTGAATGGAACGGTATAAATCCGGCCCAGATATCATCACTAGGGAGCACCTGATTATAATCAAGGATGACTGTATGAAGTAGAGTTGGTTGTTCTGCGATATTATTTCATCTGAAAAATGATCGCTCTTTTTAATTTTGTTGATAGGTACTTTTGTAACTTGGACAAACGTTATGCTTCATGAATAACAACAAATAATGATTTGTTAATAATTATAATTAATGGTTATTGAATCTAGCCCATTTGAATGAAACTGTAAATTCCGGTCCGGCTCCAGTACTCGATTTAGGGCTTTCGTGGGGGGGACCTCGAGGGTATTGACCACAGAAAACAGTGATCTACGCAGAAGGGACATATATACAGGTAAATAATAAACAACAAGGTTGTGTAACAATTCGCAGCGTTTTTACTACCTATGAAACATAGTAACTTAGGCTACCAAAGATCGGGACTGACGACGAGAACTCACCAGGAGGAAGGTAGCAGGGCGAGTGCCTCAGAGCGCCCACGTTGGAGCCCGAGCTGCTGAGGGTGCTGTTGGCCGAGCGCGGAGGTGTCAACGCGGCACCGGCCTTCGGCGGGACGTACGTCGGGTCGATGGCCGTCGCGATGTTGATCATCTGCTCGGGAGGCAGCTGGAGAGCCAAAGGGTCTTCCACTGTACCTTCTCTGTGGATGAAAACCAAATCAATAAGTAACACACTCCTAGTGGAGCCAATCACACTGTCAATTTATACATATTTCTGCTTGGGGTGGATGCTATACAGTAAATTATACAATCCAAGAATAAAGGGGCGTTTACACGGGCAACGAAAATTGCAGATTACTGGAAATATATCCCAAAAACGAGCAATTTTTGTGGGTTAAAAATTCCCTTTTTTGGCCAAATTCTGTTCAACAATGGAAATTAACACTTACTGACACATAATGAGATGTTTATGTCGGAAATTCCAGGGAGAAAACGAGTGTGAAATTTGACCTTCCGAGTTCCCACTAGAAATGACATCAGGTAAACTGCCGAATAGTTCAACTCAAATTCCGCTTAGAGCGGATCACTTTAAACGATGTACAGAACAGCAAATAAATGTAATGTACATGTAACAAAACATGTCTTCAAAATTAAACCGGAGGAAAGGTCACGGCAAAGGTGCTTGAAGATTGCCATGAACGTCAGCCATTTCTAATGTTTGGATGTTGGCAGCATTGAGAACCTTCGCCTCCCGAGGCTTAGCTCCGCCTCCTTGGGCCAACATCCATTTAGATGTCATACGTCATTCCTTGGCGCACCCTCATTTGAAAAATATCACTCATTATGATTCATTATTTTCAATAATGAACCCTCGGAATTGAACATGAAAATTTTTTTCTAACCCCCCTGAAAATTTGATGGTTTCTGTCCATTTCAAGGAGCGCAGAATCTGAAAATGGAATGCAAAACTTTCTGACTTCACACTTTTCTTAGTTATGAACCAAAAATAATGAAATCTTGTTTATAGGTCCCGTTTGGGGTCTAGTTGGTCCGCGAAGCTCGGCGTTACTGTCAGTCATTTTTAAAGGGTGAAATATCCAGAGTACCCCTATCTCGGAAATGTTATTTTCAGCTATGGGTTTTTTCGCATTTTTAAATAAGTAGTTCGATTTTTTTCTGAATTTTTGAGACCATCCAGAGCATTCTACAGTGTTGCCATAACATTTGTCGATAACAGCAGGGTTTATGCAGGCAGTTGACAGCGCAGATCACTGGTCTCTCGGCCAGGGTGGAGCTATAGCGTAGTGGTCTAACTGACGGACTGACTGTAACACCAAAGTTCCAAAGATCGAAACCCTACGAGGACTGAATATTTTTTCACTCCACATAATGACTTCCCTTCAGAATTTTATTTGTGTTTCTTTTTGCAATTTTAACTGCAAAACTGTTTTGTCATTGACAGAATTATATTGGCAACACTAAACACGACGTGATTTAGGTGGGTACCTAGTAACGAGTATGGGGTTAGGTAGTAATCTATACAGAGAGCTGTGATCTGTAACAGAAGGGTGTTCTATACAAAATCCCTACCGCTGAGTCAGGATCTGCCATAACTTTTCTGTATTATAAATACTCGTACTTTTCTGGGGTTTTTTTCAAGTTGAAAAGGAATTTTGGAGAAAAAATTCAAAATTTCTTCTCCATAAATTATTTATGGAAGTGTTCCAATCTGACTAAGGTACCTGGCAGGTATGTGGTGTCCGTTTTCTTCCATCTGCTTCCTGGCCAGTGCTTTGGCTCTCGCTTTTTCTTTGGCACGTCTCAAACGGGCTTTCTCCTGCGAGGATCAATATAACAACGAATATGTAAGTCGTCACAAGTGAAAGGAAAGAGGCCAAAATCGAAGTCTTAAAATGGTAAAAATAGGTAAAAAGACTAATGAAGAAAGAGACCAGTTTAAATGACACAAAAGGCTATCAGTGACGTGATAAACGGAAGAATGAGGTGAACTGACACTGGAGTGCTTTCCAAAAAGGTGCTGTATGATGGGTCGGAAATGAACGGAATTGGGTGAAAAAGGGGGAAGGAAAAAGCGTGCGACGTCATCTGGTATGTATTGCCCTCTCGCTACCGCAAACGGAAACAGAGTCAGAGGGAGATACATATCAGATGACGTCATGCGTTTTTATTTTAGCTTATTCCCGCCGAACTACTCGGATTTCGGAGTTGAATAATAAGATTCAGGAGTTTTTGACGGTGCTGAATCGGATTTTGAGGTCAAAATCAGCAAATTCCACGGCCATTCCTCATTTGACCCGGTAAGATCACATTTCACATTTCCGAATCGTTTCATTACGCAACCTGAGAACCCGACAGGAGGGGTAATGGTCTTCTTTTTTTAGAATAGGACATCAAAAATATAAGCAGCAGGATTTCTCCAAACCGCCCACCACCTGTGATACTTGTTTTCGACCTATGTAACTGATCAACTCACTTTTTCCTGTAACATTTTGGCGAGTTCGAGATCTTGAACTTCGATGGCCAGCATTCTATCTCGATCGACCATGTCGAATTCGGCCGATTGTTCTTCCAGCTGTAGACGTTTAGCAAGCTCCTGGTGGAATAAGAAATAGATACCGTCACAATGTTATTTAAATCAAAACGCAAAAGATAAAATCAGTGGTACTAGAACAAAGACAAAGATTTACAGTCGAGATGGACACCATTTCTTATCTGAAGTTCAGTCTTCATTCCATCAACATCATTAAATATTATTACCTGAACTAGTGAAGTTGGGTATCTTTGACAGGTGAAAATTACATAGTAGAATTTAAGATGTTTTAAATTATAAAAAGGTCATATTATGTGCTAATGGAAAAAAACATCCTTTCGATGCGTATCCAAAATACAAAGCAAATATACAATTACACAATAATATAATACGCAAAATAGGAAGTTAAATTATACAATACACTGCACCACACTAATATAATAAATTATACTACACTAATATAAAAACACTAAAATAATACTTATATAATACTACAATAATATAATAATACACAAAATAGGTAGCTATTGGGAATTTTCATCAGACTTTCTACACTTTTCTATGCAACGCCCGATACTTAGTGACCCATTGCTAGCTCAGTAATATACCTCTTGCTATCGAATATTGATACCGTCCTTACTGGGGCATCCACATCTTTGGCAGGACGTTTTCTGTCGTAAAGTCACGATGTCTGTCAAAGAACTAGAAATCGGAGAGTACAACTACTGGCCTAGTACAGGCCCAGTACGATTCTTTTACTTGAAAAACTGGAATAGGACCACTGGGAGATGATCCTCTATAATTTGAAAAAAAGATTCATCAAAATCGGTTCAGTAGTTTCGGGATAATCAACGTTTAAAAAAAGAACACAGCAACAGGTCGAATTGAGAACCTTATTTTTTTCAAGTACCTATATAAAAAGTGAAAATGCGGCTTGAAATTATGTATGAGGTCTATTGACATCTGATTGGCTGTTGGCCCAAGGAGGCGGACCGAAGCGTCAGAGGCGAAGGATCTCAATGCTGCAAACAACACAACATTATAAATGGCAAACCTTTGTGGCAACCTTCAAGTACCTTTATCGTGACCTTCCCCTCAAGTTTGATTTTGTGGACTTTTTTAAAATTTATTTCAAAATCTACGGTTCCACCCACCCATCCATTGCGGTTCTGTACACTGAGATGCACTAGCACTCTAAGCGGGATTTGAGTTGAACTACTCGGCTTCTTCTACTACTACTGGTGGGAACTCTGTAATTCAAATGTCACACTCGTCATCTCCATAGACTTAAAGACAAAAACACTGATCTACTCAATAATAAAAAATAGTATGTTCAACCGTAATGCGTTGAGAATTTTCTAAGGAAATCATTGGAGTGCGATTTAAGGACGATAAAGCGACAGAATGATCTCAAAGGTGGTTTCACAAAGCCGCAAGAGATATTTTTGAATATCTCCTATTCAAAAATAATACTAATTAAATAATACTCAAATTATAAGATGTAATAACTCGAGTAATAAAATAACTAGTACTTCAAAAGTAATACTCAAAGTTACAAGACGAGCCAATTTCGCTATGGCTTGCACACTTTTTGATAGTGCGTGTTGATAATGAAGTATTTGGAGCGATGAAGGCAGCAAAACTGACTTCATCCAGAAAAATGAGTGGGCAATTTTTTTAAAAATTGAATATCATTATTATTTTTTAAATCTGATTCGGAAATTCTGGGAATCACTCATAACTTTTTAGATATTAGTCCAGGATTTTAATGAGTAAACATTAACTATTCAATTAAAAGTACACAAGTGACGTGATAAAACGAAGATTGAGGTGAATGGGAAATTATCATGAATTGTGTTCGGATTTTTTCTCAATAGTTTATGATGTGTGATAATACGATCATAGGACTGAATAGGGAAATTATGCCTCCTTCATATTCGGGAGTCTTTCAAACATTCAGATTTCAAAAAAGAGGCGGGGAATGGGCGCCATGGTGTTGCTGTGACGTTGTACGGATATGGGTTCTGATTGGCTGGCCGGCAGCAGCAGACGGCCAGTCGGTGCGTTACATCCCTGTGACGTAAGCAAGTGGCTTCTTTGAATCGTCTCTTAATTGCACGTGTTTTTTCTTCATCCATAAAGCAACTTTTCCATAACATGCAGAGGAAGACGATTATAAAATCAGCACCAAGTGTTGTGGATACACGATAATTGCTCATTGACACTTGTCCTCAAATTGTAGCTACAGGAAGGTAGATACTAGGAAACGGCGAGACAGAAAACTATCATCGACAGTATTGACAGATGAAGCTATCGCAACTATCGATAGCTCCTTCATCGCTTTCACACAAAAACTCAAAAACTGGAAGCAACATTTACTTTCAACCAGAGAGATGGAGCACTTGAAACTCAAGCTTTCATGGAGTTTCTTGGGTATCACGCAGGTGGCAGACAAGACCACAGGAACAATCCGTACCACCTCCTGCTCCCACATCGTCCTTATCTCGTTAGCAAGGGATAAATAATTATTCACCTTCTTCCTGTTATCATTATCATTATTATTATTATTGTTACCAGAGAGCTTTGAGTGAATGCTCGGACGCCACGTCAGCGCTGTCTTACTCTTAACAAAGGCCAAGCACACTCAAGACCCTTCTGCTCAACATTTTCAGGTGGTTTTATTACGAGACTAAATTTGAAACAACGAAATAATACATATTTAGCCACATGGAACAGCTAAATAGCGCTGGACATCAAGCGTTGGAACATGACTGCGTTCAGCCTCATTTCCCAAAGAAACCCTCAACTGAAATGCGTTAGCGGACTAACAGCTGGCTTTCGATTCAAGGCACTGCGGGTCGTAAGGCCACCATCAAAATGCACGCTATCCAGTGATGACCGTAGACAATTCACGGTGTCTGCCTCGAGTGGAACCAACTGTTGATATCCGATGATTTCAATGTACAGACGAGCGACGTGAACAGCTTAACGCCTTGACGAGTGTAACTCTAGTCACGGAATCAAAAATTAGACGTGAGGGCTAGAGTTGCACCCGCCAAACCGCGCAGCATCTGATGTATCCAGGTGGGGCGTGGCTGAGGAGAAACTTCTTGCCCAAATCCACAATTGTCAAAAAATGGCTACAGTTTGACTTCAAATCAGGTAAGTAATTTAATCCTACGAATACAAGGTGAAAAAACTACTTTCCACAGAGATGTGAATGCAACTTCCACTGAATGTTTGCAGAGCATTAGAGGGCACAGTCACACAGTCAGTGGAACCGAGCTATTTAAATTGGTGAATTAGTCAAGTTGTTTGATTATAAATTATATATAATATACATTGTTATGTTGTAATGTTTTCTGCACATTTTACTGACGGTTGGAGGATAAAATAGTATCCCCCAGTCAGGTGAGGAATTTATTTAAGACAAACAAGACTGCGGGGTCGCTAGCAATCCCAACATATTCAGAAGGTTAATAGGAGTACCACTTAATATAAAATGAGTGAATTTCAAGAAAGAAAAAAAAATACATAAGTAGCTGAGAATACTTCTAGTTCCATATCACAGGAATGAAGAGTATTTCGTATTCATATCAATACACAGTGAACTAAACAGGTAACTGAAGAGTACTTCGTATTCATACGAATATGCAGTGAAATAAACAGGTACATAGTTCGGTTGATGTAACTAAATCATCAACTTACCTCATCAGACTTTTCTTGGTTGGCTTTGGTGATCTGGTCGGGGTCTGGTGGTGGAGGCCAAATGGGTTCGGCAACATCCTCTTCCACTTGCATCCTCCTGAAAATTCAAATTTATAATATTAATAATCAATAGATAAATAGCATGATGAGAGGGAGGAGATGTGAAGTCAGTTACGACCTAGCAAACAACCCCTACCTTCACTGTTGCGTCAGTTTCTAATCCGTAAACCTTACAGAAGGTTATACGTAGATCGATCACTGCACTTTGAATGTACCTTGGCGTGGGTTTGTGCCTAGTCTGGTAATTCCATGAAGGAAGCCCATGGTGTGCAGCCTCACCTCATTCCTGATTTTTAATCCGATTCTTCATCACTTGACGCTTAGTTTCGCTATTCAAAAAGGTGCAAAATGCTTTGCATGATGATAAAACATTTTATGGGGGCGAGTGGTGAAATGCCGACTGCACTGCTCTGGGATGAGGGCAACGCTCGAAAAATCCAGAGCGTTTTTCTCTCGGCTGCGCTGGTTTCCACAACATTATTGTGGTTGAGTAATATAATTATTCCTACGGGTAGGGTTATTGTTATTACTTCGGTAAACTCATCCTAAAATTTCGATGACAAAAAAAAAACTAAATTCAGAGACATACGAACATTACTGTCGAAGATGAAAACTAGAGATCTAACTATTCTAGATAATGATTGTGGAGGCGATGATGGATAAATATGGGTCCTTCCTAAGTACTATCGATAGTTTTTGACGATACCTTCGCCATCAACAAATCATAAAAATTCAGAAGAAAATAGAAATCTGCCCAAATTTTCCAAATGAGATTCAGAATTTCCCAAACCAATTTTAAAAAAAATTAAAATAACAGAATATCAAGATGAAAAAATGCTAGGTAATAACTCCTATACTTTTCTTCATAACCCACATGTAAGGGTAGTGCAAATTAAAAAATAAGATGATTTGCATACAAATGATTCATTTTTGAAAAAAGGTGTTCTGACAATTCCTGAGGTATCTACAATCCTTAAAAAATGGCAAGCTACCATCGATTTTACAGACTAAATGATAGGAATCATTTCAACAACTTTCAGCTTACCAAGATCTATCTGGCAGCTCAATAACATTTTTTTTAAATTCATTTATAACTACTATTCTATAGAATACTACAGAATAATGATAATTATAGAATAAAATGATTTGTACTAAAACAATGTTTTACGAAGAGATGTTGAAAATAGGTATGAATAGTTGGGGCAAAACGAAGATAGAGGTGAATTGACACTATATTGTCTCCAAAAACTATCGTGGATAGTATCGATATTTAGGGACAACACCATCAGAATTATCGATAGTTCCTCTCCCCATCTCTAGTTCTTCCAAGATGGCGTCTGCAGCTATTCACCTGAATATGGAAAGTTGTGAACCACAGAATCTTGTTCACAAACGTTCAAAACGAGTTTCTCGACGGGTTTCCGCTATGTCACTACTTCGTATGTTTGTATGTATGTGCGTATATGATGGAATTTCAAATGGTCATAACTTCCTCAAAATATGGTATTTTTCAAATTTTCTTTTTGGCTTTTGTTCATCTTGTCGAGAACGCCTCCATTTGAGGATTAATCTCCTTGACAAGGGAAGCTCGTTCTCGTCTCAAATGGAGAAACTCAACGAGATGAACAAAACCCAAAAAGAAAATTTGAATAAGACCACATTTTGAGGAAGTTATGACCATTTGAAATTCCTCACACATACATACATAAGGAGCTACAAAGTGGAATCCCGTCTAGAAACTAGTTTTGAACACCTCTGAACAAGATTCTTTGGAAATAAGACTTAATTATATGATGGGTTTTCTAATTTTTCGATTTTCAACTACAACTGCCATAAATATGGACCGAAACTGGTGCGGTTGGTGGCTAAACATTCGTTAGGATAGCATTTGATTGGCTAATTGACAGCTAAAAATATGTCTGTTAATGGGTCCAACATTTTCTAGGTTTACTACCTACATGACGTTGGTGTGATGTCAGAAAGTAAGGTTTTTATGCAATTTTAAGGATTCAGACAGACAGAACGGGCAGCTAGTGAGGCCTAAATGGTCGCTCCTGCCGCCAAACTTGTATCCATACCGAAGAACATGGAAGTATTGTGTGGCAACATACACAACGGAACTTTGACGATGGTTTACGAGGCGAGCAGATGCAGCGATTTCCCACAATAACCTGGTACTGACTGGATAACACTTGAAACGCGGCAATTCACAGGTACTCACCTGAACTGTTGTTCGACATCCACCATAGTTCGCCGACCCCTGTGATGTGAGGGAAGCGGCGGCGGTACGTTTTCGTAGACCCTGGTGTCAGCACTGCGAACGTTCGCCCCGTAAGGAGCGCCACCGTAGGCGCCGTCCGGAAGGGCGTCAGGGATTGGGAGGCCCACAGCGTTTATATCACCTTGTCTAGCAAGCAGTTTCGCTCGTTTGTCCCTTTCCTGATCAAATATTCGAACAAAACATCAGCACTTATCAACTTGTTTTTTTAAATTTTTTAAATCTGTCTTTCGTTCTATATTTATACAACATTTTTGGAATTTTCTTAATTTGAGATTATTCAAGGCCCACTAAGCCAAAATTATTAGATCGAACCTTGTCGTTATATAAGTAACTTCGTATTTTTCCATTTATCGGATTATATTTATATCTGTGGTTTATCTCTGTGGTTTTTAAATTCTTTTCAGTTCAATTTTGTTAATTTTAAAAGACTGAAGGCCCACTTCACTGTTTTCCATTGTAGGTATCATATCCGTTAATTTTCTCTAGAACGTAAGGCTCCACCGCGAGGTCACAAGTCAGTGACTTACTCTCCCAGTGGGCAAAAAACAGTTATTATGTTTTATATTTGTAAAGTACCTACTGTATTATTGATGAATACCTGCATACAGTATTTTTTACTTATTCTATTCGAGAATCGGTAGTTCATTTTTATATTATTCCTATGTATAATTCATGCTATACATATATTTTTTTATATACGGGTTTTCTCCCGGGAGTTTTATTTTCATTTTCTGTTTTTTGCCAATAAAGGAATTCTATCTATCTATCTATCTATCTAATGTACCTGTAAGAAGTACGATTTTTTTTTCTCTCTCCCTAAAGAGAATTGGACGTTGGTCGGAATTTGCTGCTTTCGACTTCACAGTCGGAGGTCAGCACCCTCAAAAAACTCCTGAATCCCAATTTTCAGCTCCAAAATCCGAGCAGTTCGGAGGGAACAAGCTAAAACAAAAACGCGTGACGTCATCTGGTATGTATCTCCCTCTCACTCTGTTTCCATGTGCGGAAGCGAGACGGCAATACATACCAAATGACGTCACACGCTTTTTCCTTCCCCTTCTTCACCCACACCAGTTGATTTCCATTAATTTTCCAACTAACTCACAATTCGAAATCTGCTTACCTTCCAAGTCGAACAACACTTTCGATTTAGAAGGGCAAATCACCGACAAACTCGAATCAATGAGCGTTAGCTCGACGATCTAGGAGTGATTTTGCTCATGACCTTTCTGTTCATTATTGCGCAGCACCCACTCCAAAATTACAGTTTTTTAAAAAGATAAATTGAATGAAGGACGTATATATAACTAAAACTTCTGTATAATATAATGTACATATTACATTTTGAAGTAGTTTTTTTGCAATATGTGTTATATAAACCCTCAATAATTCGGAATTTTTTTCATTATGAAACCCCTAATTCGAATATTTTGCTTGTCTCTTGAAGATTCAAATTAGCGAGATTTCACTGCAGTTCTCAGCATGATTAATCAATAGCTGATTACTGTCATGGTTACCTGAATTATCCTGGCCATACGCTGATCCTCGACTTCCAGCCGTCGCAGCTTCTCCGCCTCCTCCCTCTCGAGCCGTTCAGCAAACTCTCTGGCGACCCTCTCGTCCTCCTCTTCCCTGAAGATAACAACAGCCACGTTGTATTGGTTAAAAACAATAAACCAAAACCTTAAGGGGAATTTTCAGTTTCTCTTAGTATTTCTGATAACTTCCTATGGGGGGGGGGGGGGGGGGAGAAATACTATAAACTGCCTCACAAGAAAACCCTTGTGGCGGATTGCTGATCCTTCCGTTCACTGAGTATCCACGACTTCTGTTTATATTTTTAAATGAAAGTAAGTTAGTTCCATTATAAGAGTTTTGAATCCAACCACACTCCCCTAGGATGAATATTTCTTTTTCTATGAGCTTCCAAATTTTGGTAACAATTGACGTCACACTGGGCAAGCCGGTCCCACCCAATCACTGGTCAATACAGGCCAACCTGCACTCACGTGAGGTATCGGAGTGTCCATATCACTTCTCGCGGTTATTCGGCGGATAATACTGAGGCGATTCCAGGAGAAAACTCACCAAAATTTATAATCTAGTCCAGGAATTATTGTTTAAAGATGAATTTTGACGAAAAACTACCGCATACCAACCAGTTGCGAGCGATCTAGGGACTGACTTCAGAAAGTATCAGAGCGACGATTCTCCTGATTCACACAGGTACTCGGAACGATGAGAACACCGTATAGGTCCCTTATCAGTAGTTTTTGGAAATTCACGATCGTGTTAACCACGAAATTCAATCAAATATGTAGAAACTCTAGAAACGGCCACTCTTAGGAAGGTAGGTACCTACCTCAACCCGTACTTGGACGTTTTTACTCATGACTCAATAATTATGTATATATTTTTAATTAAAATTGAAATGAAAAATTTAATCTTTATGAAATGAAAAACTTTAAGAAACACTGGTCAATACGGGCCAACCTGCACTCACGTGAGGTATCGGAGTGTCCATATCACTTCTCGCGGTTATTCGGCGGATAATACTGGGGCAATTCCAGGAGAAAAAAACCAGTCATGCAGCATGACTTAATGAGCGAATTTTCAAAGAAATATTCGAATTAATGGCTATGGTTTTGAATAAAGGAAAACTTCGGTCTAAAATTTGGTTTTCTATGTATATTCTCTTCGTATTTATTTTAATTTGTACGTTTTGTCCATCCTGATTCTACCGTTTGTTATGAGTAGATTCCTTGTTCCTTCTGAATGGCCTTTCCTCTTGACTACGATTTCAGGCCTGGTATCTAAAACCAGTTCAAGATTTGCTCTACTAGGTAGGTAGATCCTTCCTTCTTCATTGATATTATTTTTATCATGTTAAGTACCTACCTACCTTTGAATATCAAATATTCGTATGATACTGATAATAAATTGATAAGATACCTACCTAACCTTCTTCCTCCTACTGTTAGTACCTAAATTGAATAATTTGAAATAGATTTTTTCTTTCGTCTTCCTTCTAGTAATACGTGGGCCGGTACTTGTCTATCTATGAAGGTATCATAACAATAAATTATATGTCAAATGGGAAATTCAAGGAGTTGTACTAATCGTTTGCCTCCCCCTTTTTTGCTTCGAACTCTCGTCTTCAATTAATACTTCTCACATATTTCAATCTGACCACTCTAAGGGGGTGGGGGGGGGGGGGGTAAGAGTTTAAAGATTATCCTAGTTTTGGGTAATTTTTGCGCACTTTAAATGCTCTAATTTAAGAACGGATTTAGATATCTAAAATCCGATTTCACTATCGTGTTCAGCGTGCAAAAACCTTTAAAATGAGGGGTCACTTGTTAGAAAATAACATTTTGGGGATTTTTGGGTAATTTTTGCGCACTTTAAATGCTCTAATTTGAGAACGGATCAAGATATCTAAAATCCGATTCCACCATCGTGTTCAGCGTGCAAAAACCTTTAAAATGAGGGGTCACTTGTTGGAAAATAACATTTTGGGGATTTTTGGGTAATTTTTGCGCACTTTAAATGCTCTAATTTGAGAACGGATCAAGATATCTAAAATCCGATTCCACCATCATGTTCAGCGTGCAAAAACCTTTAAAATGAGGGGTCACTTGTTAGAAAATAACATTTTGGGGATTTTTGGGTAATTATTGCGCACTTTAAATGCTCTAATTTGAGAACGGATCAAGATATCTAAAATCCGATTCCACCATCGTGTTCAGCGTGCAAAAACCTTTAAAATGAGGGGTCACTTGTTGGAAAATAACATTTTGGGGATTTTTGGGTAATTTTTGCGCACTTTAAATGCGCCAAAACCCTCCTTAGAGTAGGCCAATTTCGCCCATCTTCGAACTTAGCCTTTCGATTGCCAAGATAGATTTTTTGTGCAAATTTGAGCTGTTTATCTCAATCCTATCGAGTGTTATCGTCTGGAGTGACACATATATAAATAAATATATATATATATACATATAAAAAAGTGTTAAATTTCAGGAATCGTTTTAGAATGGTCTGAAACGGATTTCTATGAAGAAAATTTCCAAAAATTTATATTATTTAAATTTCGAAGCCATTGCAATAGCTTCATTTTCTTTGAAAATTCGCTAAAATCAAATTTTGAAGAAGTAATATTCATCGAACTCAGATTTTTAGTTGCGAAGTGAATAATTTCGCTGTTTCTAATAAAATGTTCAAGGATTTTTCTTGTCCCTGAATAAAAAAGTTTAAAATTGGCTATTGCTTCGATCGTTCAAAGTACAAATAAGTCTTGAAAGTGATAAATTGCTTCGGTATAAAAATAGACGCTGTGTGTTTCTTTCACTGCTTTCCTTAGTATTAGCTATTATATCATGGTTTTCGCGCCAATGTTGGACTGTTAAAAAAAAGCCGGGACTCTTGCCACCTCAAAATGTACATATCGATGAACAATCACAGTTTCTTCTAATATTACGGGTTTTCTTTCAACTGCTAAGGTTCTTAATGCCTCCGAAAATGCGCATATACTCGTATTATATAAGTGCTCAATAAAAAATTGATGATATTATATCAATAACTATTCCAATGGATTCAGGAGCAATTTATGTAATGTTTCATGAGAACTGCAGCCAGTTTGAACAACTAACAGGTTATTGGACAAAAACAGCTGTTTTCTACCAGTGTGCAGCCCAAGCCCAAAATTGCCGCAGCGACAATTATTTGACAATTATTTCCAAGGGTCGGCGTATTGAAATTAGCACGACTCGAACTACTGAAGCCAAAAGATCTGAACATTGACCAAGAGTTGAGATGCTAGTATATTACAGGGCACAACACTGTCATACGTGTGCTCGCTGCAGCAAAAAAGCCACTCGCAAACCACTAAAGTCAATTGGGCGTACGCAGTGGATTTCCCGACTCGTTTCTAAGTTTATAGTATCCATGCTGTCCTGCTCCGTGTGTTCTTCCGACCACCTGCGATTTTCAAGACGCAATGCCTTGCAATGATCTGATGTTCATCCAGTGCCTCCCTCGCCATTGAAACCGCTACAAGCTGCCTACACACGGTGGCCGCCAAATAAAGATTTCAAAACTCCCTGACAAAACCCACATTTGGGAATACACAAAACCTTCAAGTAACGCTACACGCCCACACTATGCCACTTCAAGCAAATCTGATTTTTACATCTAAATTTGATTCCTCATCAGTGCACTGTCTAAATTTCATTTCTTCCCTATTTAGAATATTTACAAAAATAAAGGAAACAAAATTTCAACCTTAATTGTCAATAATATAATGATTAATTAAGATGACTAAATTTATAATTTAATAATAAACAGCCTCCGTCAGTTTGGTACAAATATACTTGACGAAAATTATTCTTCTTGCTCTACAGTTACGGGTGTGGGAAAAGCCTGGGGTGGCCACTGGTGGTTTGGAGAATTGTATTGAGGAGTGGCGGTGACAGATCATCAGTTTCAAGTTCGTTATTCATTATTCAAAAATGTTTTTGTATTACTCAAGTTAGTAGTATTAATAATTTAATATAAGAAAAATAATGGAATTCCTTGACTTTCGCCAGTTTTTACGGAATGGGGAATTCAGAACTTTTGGAAAAATGATATTTTGACGCCACTTTTCAAAAATAAGCGTAATTTTTTTTTAAAATTAGGGTGACTTAAAGCAAAAATGCGGCAAGAAATAATGACATGAGGTCTATTGACAATGGATGTTGGCCCCAAAGAGTCGGAGCGAAGCCTCAGAGGCAAAGGTTCCCAATGCTGCCAACAACACAACATTAGAAATGGCAAACCTTGGTGGCAATTTTCAAAAACCGTGACCGTCACCTCAGTTTGATTTTGAGGACGTGTTTTTTAAATTTATAAACTTGCGGTTCCATCCATCCATCTATTACAGTTCTGTACCTCGGTTAAAGTGATGCACTAGTGCTCTAAGAGGATCTGAGTTGAACTAGTTGGCAATTTACCTGATACATCATTATTTCTGGCGGGAACTCAAGAAATTCAAATTTCACACTCGTTTTCTCCCTACAATTTCTGAAAACACCTCATTACGTGGTCAATAAGTGTTAATTTCCGTTACTGAAGAGAATTTGGCAAGAAAAGAAGGAATTTGTAACACACAAAAACTGCCCATTTCATGAAATTCCAAGTTTTTCCTGAATGGCAGCTACATCATCATCATTTACCTGTACTATAAATGAATAACTCGGACAGGTTAACGCTTTTTAACGGTTGGACAGATTAATTTGTGATTTTGGTTTATCATTTTCAATAACGAACCATTGGAATCGACCATGAAAAAAAAAAAAAAAATTCTTACCCCCCTCTCAAAATTTGATGGTTTACGTTTCAAGGTATGTAGAATCCGAAAATGCAATAAAAATATTTCTGTCGGTCCGCCGTACGCCGTACTGGCCACTTTTCTTAGTTGCCATGAAACAAAATTGATGAAATACGGGTTATTGGTTCCGTTCGGGGTCTAGTTGGTCCTCGAAGCTTGGCGTTACTGTCTCAGACATCTCTAAGGGGTTCAAAATAGGGGTTGAAATTTTCAGAACGCCGCGCCGTATCTCAAAAACTTTCGATAGAAGGGTACCTATGGTTTAAATTTGTCTTGAGCTAAACAATTTTTTGAGACCACTCGGAGCATTTACGTCCAGCTGTTCGTGTGCACCAAAAAGCTTCGTCAACACGATCGTGAATCAAACGGTATAAATCCGGCCGGGATATCATCACTAGGGAGCACCTGATTATAATCAAGGATGGCTGTATGAAGTCGAGTTGGTTGTTCTGCGATATTATTTCAATTGATAAGTGATGGACTATTGGATTTTATTGGTAGGTACTTCTGAAACTTGAACAAACTTTGAAATATTATTGATGGGTAAATTATTACACATCGGCAAATTATTACAAAACTGTTCATCTACCAGGAAGGGGCTGGAGTTTGTTGATCGGTACTTTTGCAACTTTACCAACCGCTGAAGTATTATTGATGGGGAAGTTATTACACAACGGTTCATTATACTTGACCAGAGGGTGGGTATTGACCACAGAACACAGTGATCTACGCAGAAGGGGCATCTATTTCACTCCACATCAACAATTTTCCTTCAAAACTTCATTATTTGCGTTTCTTTTCGCCATTTTAGTGACTGTTTGTCATCGAAAGAATTATTTTAGCAACATTTAACTCGTGGTTTAGGTAGGTACCTAGTAACGAATACGGGGTTAGGTACTAACCTACGGAGGGCCTGCGATCTACATGATATGTATGGACTAGTGCATATTATATTATATAGACGCGTTATCTATACAGAGCTGTGATCTGTAAAAGAAGGGTATTCTGTACAAAACAATAACCCGTTGTGCAGGGATTTGCAGCGTTTTTTGTAAAATGATGAACTGCCCAGGGAAGGCTTTTGGCCATTCGTTCCACCTCCTGAATTCATTCTTATTCGTCAAATCGGCAATCATTAACAACGTCCGTGTTAATTCGCTCATGTTGTGAAGCGTCTACGTTGTCAGCACATTGTTAATATTGTTAGTAACGTTCAGAAATTTAATTTTGCGGTCGAGTTTTGTGAACAGAAGCCACCCCCCTCCCCACCAATAGAATTACGCTTGCCTTCTCCAGATAATTTTGCTAATATTATTATAATACATAACTTGGAATTATTGTTATCAATGGAAATATCAACTTACAGGAGCTTGGTTTGTCTGTAGTACTCAGCCATGGCCTCGTCCTGCGCCCTCCGCTGGGCATCCTTGGCCATAGGGAAATCTTCCCTGACGATGGCATTCCTAACTTTGTTGCCGCTATAGTGTTTCTCCACTGTAACATAGAGAAATATCACAACTATTACAAACTTGCTCGATATTATGGGACCAGTGGTAGTGCAGGTAATAGAGGTGTTTTACCACCTTGCAAAAGGACGCGTGGTTATGATATCTTGATGTATATAATATATATGAGGTCCACAGTAAAAAACACAAGCTTTCGACTTCTTCCCTCCCCTCTTGTTCGCGAATTCCCCTCCTACTTTTCAATTTTTCGCTCATAAATCTTCGTAGTCGTACACTTAGATAACAAAATTTCCTACGTAAAACTTATAGAGGATAAGACTTACTACAACTGTGATAATTATGTTATCTGTGACCATAGAGTCTGACACCACGGTCCGCCAAAGTTGAGCAAAATTTACAAAAATACAATTTTTTACATCCAAAACTTTGGTTCTTGCTTCATCACTTTTGACCAGTAATTCGCAAAGAGAACCAAATGTTCTTAATAGACTTTATAGACGATGAAATTTGCTAAAATTGCAACAATGAACCTTCGGAATCAAGTTTTCAACAGCCTCAAAATTTGATGGTTTGCGTTTCAAGGTACGCAGAATCCGGATATTGAATACAAAAATTTTGTTCGAGCGACAGTTTCCAATGGGGTCCATAGTGGGAAAACACAAGTTTTCGACTTCCTCCCTCCCCACCTGTTCGCAAAACCGAGTTTTTTTCCAATTTTTCGCTCACTAATCTTCGTAGTCGTACATGTAGAGAAAAAATTTCCTATTAAAACTTACAGAGGATAAAATTTACTACAACTATGACGATTATGTAAGGTTTTCTTCTATGAAAATTGGCCAACCAATGATTTTGTAAGTTGAGCGAAACTTACAAAAATACAATTTTTTCCATCAAAAACTTTGGTTCTTCCTTCATCACTTTTAACCAGTAACTTGCAAAGAAAAAAATGTTCTTTATAGAATTTATAAACGATGAAATTCGTTAAAACTTCAACAATAAACCTTTGGAATCGAGTTTTCAACACCTTCAAAATTTGATGGTTTACGTTTCAATGTACGTAAAACCGGAAATGGAATACAAAAAATTTGCTCAAGCGAGTTTCAGCAAAAATTACAATATACTGGAACTTTTTCGACATTAACAAGAAGTAATACTCGTCAAAGCCCGTTTTATGGTCAAAATAGGGTAGTAATAATGTGAAATTATATATTCCCAACATGGAAAGAAGAGTTTTTTTTTAATTGATGAAATCTGTATTGTACAAGATACATTTTAATTCACTTTACTTCACATCAACTTCGGGGAATTTCCCGCCAGCGAGTGAAAAAGTAAGTTGTACACTAAGTAGTAGTATAAGTCTTATAATATAAAGTTTATTATTCTGTTTTTGGAATGAGTTCGAAGATGAGCAATTTTCACAAATTTTGAAGGGTCAAATTTGAGTTTTTAGGTGTCAAAAATCTGTTAAAAGTGCTAGGAAAGGAATAATACCATTTCAGTTGTTTTTCATACAGAAAATCAAATTTGGTCAAACTTGGATTTGTGGGGGTCAAAAATTGGTATTAAGGGCTAAAATCGACATTAATTCACATGACGTGAGGGATGGTGATTCAGGAAGGAGGGCCTATTTCGATGATAAGAATATTTTTCTTGAAAGAGTGTGTCAAATTTGATCAAAGGGTCAGAAATCGGTAAAAACTGATTAAATTACGAAAAAATTACTGAATTTTACAAAAAGTGGCACGCTTTTTACACAATAGCACGACTATTTTTTTTTTTTGAAAATTCGTCCTTAGAGCCGCGCTTTATGACAGGAACTTGAATTATGATGAACATATATTGAAATAAAAATTATTATGTCGAAGCGTACCTACTATTTGTGATCATTTACAACCAATCTAGAAACATTATCAAATTGAAATTGTGTGCAAAATCGTCAAAAAGATGAATAATTAAAGTGCGGGGATTTATTTACCCGAAAGTGCGTACTTACGTACGTATTTACACGCCTAGCGTGTAACTAAGGGTTAAAAAGCTGCGTAGGCAGGCAGAGGCATGCTAGGAAAGGCAAACTTGGTAGTTTCATCAATGAAAAATCAGATGCAGTATTACTACTAAAAGGTTTTATGGATCTGAAGTACAATTATGTTTGAAGGAATAGAAATAAAACGTACAAGGTCAAGCGTGGAGAACGATTTCTGGGTAGGGGAAAACAAAAACGTCTGACAATTCGAGTAGGCAGTACAGCTTCCTCACTTGAATCACATGAACGTACAGAATAGTTGGGTAGGTTCATTTTGATATGGGACCATCTGCGATCCAACCCGCGTGTACCCTCAAAATTCCTACGACTATTTTTTGCAGTTAGAAAGGTTACAAGGAAATGGTCAACATTCATGTTGGCGCATGCGCAGACGAAATTTACAGTTCGATTCCAGTTAAATTCATATGGAACTATCGAAGTATTATTCCTGATCGACCCTCCAAATCTGAACTCAAAACGATTTTTAAGGTAGTTATGGGCGTTCCAAGTATTTCACGTTTGCACATGCGCAGACGAAACGATTTCCATGATTTTGAAACGGTACCATCTGCGATCCAACCCGCGTGTACCCTCAAAATTTCAGCTCCATACGACTATTTTTTGCGTAGTTAGAAGCGTTACAAGGGAACGTTTCAACATTTCACGTTCGCGCATGCGCAGACGGAAGTTACAGTACGATACCAGTGAAATTCATATGGAACTATCAAAGTGTTATTCCCGATCGACTCTCCAAATCTGAACTCATTTCAACGATTTTTAAGGTAGTTATGGGCGTTTCAAGTATTTCACGTTTGCACATGCGCAGACGAAACGATTTCCATGATTTTGAAACGGTACCATCTGCGATCCAACCCGCGTGTACCCTCAAAATTTCAGCTCCATACGACTATTTTTTGCGTAGTTAGAAGCGTTACAAGGGAACGTTTCAACATTTCACGTTCGCGCATGCGCAGACGGAAGTTACAGTACGATACCAGTGAAATTCATATGGAACTATCAAAGTGTTATTCCCGATCGACTCTCCAAATCTGAACTCATTTCAACAATTTTTAAGGTAGTTATGGGCGTTTCAAGTATTTCACGTATGCGCATGCGTTGACGAAAGTTACAGTACGATTCCAATGAAATTCATAAGGAACCATCGAAGCGCTATTCCCGATCGACCCTCCAAATCTGAACTCATTTCAACGATATTTAAGCTTAGTTACGGGCATTTGGAGTATTTCACGTTTGCGCATGCGCCAACGGAAGTTACCGCACTTTTTCAATGATTTCGGAATGGGACCGTCTGTGACCCAACCCGCACCTACCCACCAAATTTCAACACATTTCGATCATTATTTCGGGTAGTTATGGGCGTTACAAGGAATTGACCACAGACAGAAAACCAAAAATGTTCCTTGATGTCTGAAACGCAAAATGGTAGTGGAAATTTTCATTTTGGAGGACATACTTTTTTTTTTACTTTAGTGAGGAAGCAAAACGCTAAGGTGTAGCTTTAGGGGGGGAAAAATCGGCGTAAATGTGGAACTAAACGACGACCAACTACTTAAGGAAGATCTACCTACCACTTTACAGTAGTTCGGTGAGTTCATTTATAATAAAAACTAATTCTACGACTACGACGGGTGCCACGAGGTCACATCCGAGTACTTACGGGTTAGCTGACGAAGCGAAGCCCTCACAAGACAAAGCGACGCTCGGAGAGCAGTCACATCCCGAAGAACTGTGTTTTCCAACCGGGCGGCCACCCATAACGCAGTCACTTTCGGGATCAAAACGTCATATATTCAATTTACAAACGCTTGAAACGGTACAGAAAAATCAAACGTCAAACGTGAGGGTTTGTTGAGTTGAAAACTGAGGTTTTTCTGTTGGGAAAGGGCGCCGGGAGAGACCACTTGTTGCGGCGGCCATGATGAGCGGAAGAGAGAGGGAACTGAAGGGAAAACCGCCGTCCTTGAGGAGTCGGAATGGGGGGGGGGGGGCGAAACAGGGCTGCCAACAGTACAACATTTCGCCCTAACATTCACCGCCGACAATGGACTTTTCTTCTGTAGACTGTAGGATCAGCTAGTTGTATGAACTACCTAAAACGAGCATCAACAACGAGCAAAGTCCTTGTCACATGGGTTAATTATTCTGTCGGACATAGAAACAGATATTTTTGTTGGTTTCCACCAATTTTGGCCCCCAAAAACTCTAATTAGGCTCCTACTTTTGACAAATTATCTTTGAGCATTGGTAGTGCCACTTAATTGTTTTGATTCACCTGCTAATATTACTTCTAGTGTTATTATACAAATTGATGGTGATTTCAGACGATTTCCAAGGTTTTTTACTCATAAAAAATTAATTTTGGGAGCTGAACCTTCGTTGCAACCTCAATTCAGGGGCGGATCCAGAATTTTTTTCCGGAGGGGGTCACAGGGTAGAACAATATAAAAAATAACAAAAAATAACAAAATAACCAAACGAACAATACAAACCGAATTTTCAACCTTATGCCTAAACTCGTCCAATTTGTCTACTTACAAAATTAATTGTATTTATTTATAAAATTCATTGTTTATGTGAAAAATATTTTTCAATATCTATTAATTATTTAACTGATAAATGTATTTATTTTCAATTTTCTTCTAAAAAAGTGTCCTAATGTGTTTTCAAACAAATTGGCGCATTTTATGGCAGCGTAGCTAACTTCAGAGTTTGCAAATCAAAACATTGAAACCACAACAATCTATTGTTGATCTCAGTGAATTCAGTATCGTTTTTACTGAATTTGGCAGGAAAGAAAACGAGATCGAAACAAAAACAAAATAATAATTAACAAAAATAAAAATAAATAAACAAGGTGTAATTTGACGGATACACCAAGGTAAATTTATTGACATAATTGTATATAAAGTAACATTGGTAGGACCAAGTGTACGATTATATTCGACTAATTTTGACATTTTTGATCGAATCTTTTTAGATTTTTATAGTTATTTTTTGTTTTCAGTTTTTTTAACACTGTCTACCGTTTGTGTTTGGTTTGTTTCTGGTTTTTGATTTCACAAAAACTGGGTTCGTTTTCGTTTGGTTTTTTTTTGTTTTCGGGTTTGTGAACAATTCGTTCAGCTCTGCTTTTAGCGAATTTTCAAAGAAAATGAAGCTATTGCAATGGCTTCGAAATTTAAATAATATAAATTTTTGGAAATTTTCTTCATAGAAATCCGTTTCAGACCATTCTAAAACGATTCCTGAAATTTAACACTTTTTTATATGTATATATATATATATATATATATATGTGTCACTCCAGACGATAACTCTCGATAGAATTGAGATAAACAGCTCAAATTTGCACAAAAAATCTATCTTGGCAATCGAAAGGCTAAGTTCGAAGATGGGCGAAATTGGCCTACTCTAAGGAGGGTTTTGGCGCATTTAAAGTGCGCAAAAATTACCCAAAAATCCCCAAAATGTTATTTTCCAACAAGTGACCCCTCATTTTAAAGGTTTTTGCACGCTGAACACGATGGTGGAATCGGATTTTAGATATCTTGATCCGTTCTCAAATTAGAGCATTTAAAGTGCGCAAAAATTACCCAAAAATCCCCAAAATGTTATTTTCTAACAAGTGACCCCTCATTTTAAAGGTTTTTGCACGCTGAACACGATGGTGAAATCGGATTTTAGATATCTAAATCCGTTCTTAAATTAGAGCATTTAAAGTGCGCAAAAATTACCCAAAACTAGGATAATCTTTAAACTCTTACCCCCCACCCCAACCCCCTTAGAGTGGTCAGATTGAAAAATGTGAGAAGTATTAATTGAAGACGAGAGTTCGAAGCAAAAAAGGGGGAGGCAAACGATTAGTACAACTCCTTGAATTTCCCATTTGACATATAATTGTTATGATACCTTCATAGATAGACAAGTACCGGCCCACGTATTACTAGAAGGAAGACGAAAGAAAAAATCTATTTCAAATTATTCAATTTAGGTACTAACAGTAGGAGGAAGAAGGTTAGGTAGGTATCTTATCAATTTATTATCAGTATCATACGAATATTTGATATTCAAAGGTAGGTAGGTACTTAACATGATAAAAATAATATCAATGAAGAAGGAAGGATCTACCTACCTAGTAGAGCAAATCTTGAACTGGTTTTAGATACCAGGCCTGAAATCGTAGTCAAGAGGAAAGGCCATTCAGAAGGAACAAGGAATCTACTCATAACAAACGGTAGAATCAGGATGGACAAAACGTACAAATTAAAATAAATACGAAGAGAATATACATAGAAAACCAAATTTTAGACCGAAGTTTTCCTTTATTCAAAACCATAGCCATTAATTCGAATATTTCTTTGAAAATTCGTTCATTAAGTCATGCTGCATGACTGGTTTTTTAAAATGCAGGCTGATTCTGGGGGGGGGGGGGGGGGGTCATGACCCCTGTGACCCCCCCTTGGATCCGCGCCTGCCTCAATTCTTCACTCTTTGGTCAAAATCAACTTCATATTCGGTCTCCTCGCCCTAAAAAACATGGAAAACGATACCTCACAAGCTCATGTTCACTAAAACCTCAACGAAAAAACACTGCGAAGTCCTTGTCACGTGGGTTTATTATTCTACTGGACATACCTACAGAAATATTGGCTGTTCATTTATTGTTTCTTTCATGTGCAATAATCGAAACAGCTATTTTTGATGGTTTTCACCAATTTTGGCCCCCAAAAATACGAATTAGGGTCCTGTTTCTGACAAATTATCTTTTATCATTGATAGTGCCTTTTAATTGTTTTGATTCTAGTGTAATATATACAAATTTATGGTAATTTCAGACGATTTCCCAGGTTTTTGACTCATAATAAATGACTTTTGGGCGCTGAGCCTTCGTTACAACCTCAATTCTTCACTCTTTGGTCAAAATAAACTTCATATTCGGTCTTCTCGCCCTAAAAAAACATGGAAAACGATACCTCACAAGCTCATGTTCACTGAAAAATTAAAAAACTTTTACGCCAGTTTTCCCCCCATTACACCGATCGGGCTGCAAAGTTTCGGAGCACAACTAGGACCCAAATGTGTTCCCAAATGTTCCGATTTTAGACCAAAATTCAACGAAAATTTAAGACTGAAACTTCGTTAGAACCTCAATTTTCCACTCTATGGCCAAAGTCACTTCACATTCGGTCACCTAAAAAAAAAAAACACATGGAAAACGATACCTCACAAGCTCATGTTACTAAAACGCCAAAAAAAATTTTTACCTCCATTTTCCACCCATAACACCCCTGGGTGTATTCCGATCGGGCTGCACAGTTTCGGGACACAACTAGGGCCCAAATGGAGCATGTGTGCGAAAGAACGAATTTTTTAGACCGCTAAAGTAGATATGGATGACACTGCTTACGGCGCATTTTTGAAATCTACGCACCTTGATACGCAAAGAAAAAATTTTGAGGGGGTGTTATAAAATGTTTTTGCTGTCAATAACAAACAATAACTACAGTTTTTGTTCAGTTACTGTTGGTTACTGACGATGGTTTGATCACCGAAACCGGTTTTGTGTATTTGTGGAAATAGACAACCTTTCAATAACTTCATTATTATTTTTATTTTTTATTTTTAAATCAAATCGTATTGAAAAACTAATACATCATTAAACTACCTCCACCAGGAAAACGCCTAGTCCACGCACTGTACGGTCGCCCATGTCTGCTAGGCCCGTCATTCCCCTCTTCAAATGAAATAATATCACAAAATATAACATAATTAAACTAATCATCTCTCCTACCTTACAAACAAGATGTCCCAGCAATATTAGTGGATTTGCTACAGCAAAAAGATTCTATTGACAGTAGCGGTGCGTGGGCTCTGAAAATGGTGGGCCACCAAACCGGATCAAAAATTAACAGCTTTTTCTACAAAATACCTGTAAATGTTTTCCAACAGTGGAGTCTTCTTATGAGAAATGGGTGGATTTTAATCAACTCTTAGTCGTAGGAAAACGTCGAAAATTTCGACTGTAAGTTAGCCACCGAATTCATGTGGTACAAAAATACAGAAGCAAATAAACTAAACAACAACTAAAAAACCAGTCATGCAGCATGACTTAATGAGCGAATTTTCAAAGAAATATTCGAATTAATGGCTATGGTTTTGAATAAAGGAAAACTTCGGTCTAAAATTTGGTTTTCTATGTATATTCTCTTCGTATTTATTTTAATTTGTACGTTTTGTCCATCCTGATTCTACCGTTTGTTTATTACGTAATTGTACTAAGTGCTTATTTATTTGATCGCTGTGGGTTCATATTAGGTAGGATAGGGTAGTTAGGACTTTTGACTTACCTACTCAAGAGAGTGCAGTAGGTAAAGGAGTTGTTATAGAAAATCATGAGTGCTTCAAGTGCAGGTTGTTTTTCATGCAGGCTCAATCTTGAAATAAACTATGAAGGAAGGATGTGGTTTCTGGAAGGATCACTTGGAAAAACATGTGGGTGCTACGTTGAAATATTGTTCTATTCTAGTATTCAACATTGAGTGGACCTGAAACTGCTTGAGAATTATTGGAATCGAAAGTTGCCTGTACGGATACATCGCAACTTTCCATTCCACGTTATGGTTCACGATGTAAACAGGACCAATGGTGCAGTATAATTCGGATCGGTACCTAAGCACCTCTCATGTGATTTCCATATCTGACCACTCTAAGGGGGTTGGGGTGGGGGGTAAGAGTTTAAAGATTATCCTAGTTTTGGGTAATTTTTGCGCACTTTAAATGCTCTAATTTAAGAACGGATTTAGATATCTAAAATCCGATTTCACCATCGTGTTCAGCGTGCAAAAACCTTTAAAATGAGGGGTCACTTGTTAGAAAATAACATTTTGGGGATTTTTGGGTAATTTTTGCGCACTTTAAATGCTCTAATTTGAGAACGGATCAAGATATCTAAAATCCGATTCCACCATCGTGTTCAGCGTGCAAAAACCTTTAAAATGAGGGGTCACTTGTTGGAAAATAACATTTTGGGGATTTTTGGGTAATTTTTGCGCACTTTAAATGCGCCAAAACCCTCCTTAGAGTAGGCCAATTTCGCCCATCTTCGAACTTAGCCTTTCGATTGCCAAGATAGATTTTTTGTGCAAATTTGAGCTGTTTATCTCAATTCTATCGAGAGTTATCGTCTGGAGTGACACATATATATATATATATATATATATACATATAAAAAAGTGTTAAATTTCAGGAATCGTTTTAGAATGGTCTGAAACGGATTTCTATGAAGAAAATTTCCAAAAATTTATATTATTTAAATTTCGAAGCCATTGCAATAGCTTCATTTTCTTTGAAAATTCGCTAAAACAATGAACTAGACTAAAATACAACGAAGTAATGACCCGCCGGCCAGTACCTACTTTGATGGAGAAACAGACTAGAAGCTAGGTACTTATCTGTGTATGTTGACGTCGATCAATCCACAAGACCGCAGACACCACAACGCACTTAATTATAGCAAATCCAAACCTGTCCCGGGAACTCGAATGGGAACATACAAAATTCGAAACGTAAGCAGAAAATTGAAAACTCAACATAGGAACAGAATGGCGAAAGTGATAAGAATTTTTAGGGGAGGACAGATCGAAGGACAAACATCTATCGAGATGACAAGATGAATTGAAACAATCCAATCGATTGTGAATACAAATGACTTTTGGATGGAAATGTGGGCCCGGGGCCCAAAAGGGGCGTGGCTAACCAAATTGTTACTCGACTGAGCTTGCGCGGACGGGCCACTTTTCTCGGTTACCATGGCGACACCAGGTCCCAGGACCTGTCAGTTTCAGAAGCGTAGGTATCGATTTCGATTGCAAGACCAATAATTGGTGTGTGTAGCTATATTCCGATAAAATGCTCGAATATCCATAGCCAGAGAACTCTGTCGCTGTTGAACTTCGTGAAAAATGCTAGGTACAGCGTACGGAGGGAAATTCGAATGCCAACTGAACAAATGGTTGGCATTTTTTTGGAGTTTTTCGTGTTTCTGGGTGCCGGGGCAGTGGCCCAAGTGGCCTTATGGACGCAACGCCCCTGTCTATTGAGCGTATTGCACCCAACTGAACTGGGTACGTAGCAGACTCGACTTTCAACTAGTTCTCGTTCTGTAACGACTTACACTACAGGTTCTGTCCAATCCCTTGTTCTCTCATCCGCTCTCGGCCGTTCCTGTTCTTTTATTTTGTGTCTCGTTCCCTCGGAAGACAATGGGACTGGCCTCTTGACAGACGTCCAACCGGTGTGACAGCTTCGCATATTAATGAAGGGGGGATTTTTCTCCTCTCAAATGCTTCGCTCAACCCACAGCCCGAAAAAAACAAAAACAAAAAACAACCTGTGGGATTTTTGTTTCTTGAAAAACACCACTGTAATAAGCGTTTCTGTCTTGTGAAACAGCGTTGTTTTCAGAAAGAAAAACGCTGCAAATCCCTGCACAACGGTTTATTATTTTGTACAGAATACCCTTCTGTTACAGATCACAGCTCTCTGTATAGATAACCCGTCTATATAATATAATATGTACTATTCAATGCATACTATTTATGTAGATCACAGACCCTCCGTAGGTTAGTACCTAACCCCGTAGGTACTCGTTACTAGGTACCTACCTAAATCACGAGTTAAATGTTGCTAAAATAATTCTGTCGATGACAAACGGTAACTAAAATGGCAAAAAGAAACGCAAATAATGAAGTTCTGAAGGAAAATTGTTGATGTGGAGTGAAAAAAGTTACAAAAGTACCTACCGACAAACTCCAAAACAGCCATCATTTTTCGAATGAAATAACATCACAGAACAACCGACGCGACTTCATACAGCCATCCTTGATTATAATCAGGTGATCCCTAGCAATAATTTTATCTCGGGCCAATTCCCGATTGTTAGCGCGTCCCTAGTTTTTTTTTTTTTTTTTTTTTTTTTTTTTTACAGCAGCCTGCTTCCATAAAATGATTACAGGCTAATTACACGCTGGGATAAGTCTACTGTACATAGTGAAGATATTACTTATACTAAACTAATTTCGTGTTGACATTACAGAATAAATAAGTATACTATGCATGAATAAAATCATAATACGTCGAAATTTATAGTTTCTAAAAACAAAATCAAGTCTCTTGTATGTTTCTGGAGTAGCACAACGACATCACAAGGCCATTCATCCCCTCGCAGGACGCATACCCGCTCCAGTCGAGCTCGAGGAGCGTCCAAATGCGAGCAGTCATACAAGACATGATACCAATCCTGGACGTCACCGGAACCGCAGGAACACACATCCGTCTCCGCCAAGTGAAATCTTTGCAGGTAGGCCTTCAGTCTTCCATGACCCGAGAGCAGCATCGTCATTCGCCAGGAAACAGGGAACGAGGTCTGCATCCGATCAGCAATCGTCGGGAATATGCTTCTTGTGTGGTTTCCATCGTCCGTCGCCTGCCACACCCTTTCCCAGCAATTGACACTCTCGGCACTCAGTATACTTTTAAGACGACCTCTCGAGGCCTTACAGAAGGCCTCCGGCCTACTAGAGTCGACTGCCGCCTCCTTGGCCAGACGATCAGCTTCCTCATTGCCCTCAGTGCCTACATGTGCCCGCGTCCACGCTAGTCGAAGATTCCATCCAGCCTCCCGCAGACATCCAATCAGGGAGCGAATCTCCTCTATATTCGCCAAATGATTCGTCCTATCAGCTATCATCGCCAGGGACACCTTGCTATCGGTGTGTAAAAGCACTCCTCTGCTACGGACGTCCAGTTTCTGGCGCCAGACCCAGCGTGTAGCCTCCAGCAATGCCAGAACCTCAGCTTGATTGATTGTACACACACCAGCCAGTCGAAATTTCTGATGGTAAATGGGCTGCACAATCCCTCTCTTGTAAACCACAAAGGCGCATCCAACTTTTCCTCCTCCAAGATCACTGCCATCCGTAAAGACCGAATAGAATGGTTCCTCATCGTCCTGACCTGCCGATTCCGCCCCCACTCCGCGCGTCCCTAGTGATGACACGAGTTAAATGTTGCTAAAATAATTCTGTCGATGAGAAAGAAGAACAAAAATGGCAAAAAGAAACGCAAATAATGAAGTTCTGAAGAAAAATTGTTGATGTGGAGTGAAATAGATGCCCCTTCTGCGTAGATCACTGTTTTCTGTGGTCAGTACCTACCCACTGGTCAAGTATAATGAACCGTTGTGTAATAATTTGCCCATCTAGAATACTCCTACGGTTGTTCAAGTTGCAAAAGTACCGATCAACAAAATCCAGCCCCTTCTAGGTAGATAATTTAATAATAATAATAATAATTTAATAATTTACCGTTGTGTAATAATTTACCGTTGTGTAATAATTTGCCGTTGTGTAATAATTTACCCTTCAGTAATACTTCAACGTTTGTTCAAGTTTCACAAGTACCTACCAACAAAATCCAATAGTCCATCACTTATCAAATGAAATAATATCGCAGAACAACCAACTCGACTTCATACAGCCATCCTTGATTATAATCAGGTGCTCCCTAGCGATGATATCCGGGCCGGATTTATATCGTTTGATTCACGATCGTGTTGACGAAGCTTTTTGGTGCACACGAACGGCTGGACGTACAATGGTATCAAAAAATTCTTTAGTTCAAGATCAATTTAAAAACGTACAAAAAACCCATACCCTTCTATCGAAAGTTTTCGAGCTACGGCGTTCTGAAAATTTCAACCCCTATTTTGAACCCCTTAGAGATGACTGACAGTAACGTCGAGCTTCGAGGACCAACTAGACCCCGAACGGAACCTATAACCCGAATTTCATCAATTTTGTTTCATGGTAACTAAGAAAAGTGGCCAGTACGGCGTGCGGCGGACGGACAGGAATTTTTTATTGCATTTTCGGATTCTACATACCTTGAAACGTAAACCATCAAACTTGAGAAGAGGGGTTGGGGGGGGGGGATGTATTTACCTATTTTTGACAAATTTTACGAATTTTTGGCGTGCAAAGACTAATTCAGAAAACAATATTTAAAAAAATACGTTGGAGTTTCTTGGTACCCCTCTATGGTGGACACCCCTCTATAGTGGACACTTATTTTGGTCCCGTGGGTGTCCACTATAGAAGGATTTCACTGCATTTTGCAACGTAAACCCCCTAGTTTTGAGGGAGGTTAAAATTCGTCTTCTTGTTCGAATATTAAGGTTCTTAGTTCAAAGTGAAGAGGCAAACGTACAGGAGCAAATTGTAAGAACTAGAAACATAAAAGATACAATAAAAATATTATCAGTCATACTGGAGGGTCACACTTGGATACTGAAGGGGCCTCCGAAAACGGTTGAATATCCACTCGTAACAATGCGATTCTCCAATTTTTTCAGAATCAGAATTATAAATTTTTATTTATTTGTGAATTTATCCATTTATTCTTGTATTTCTTACCTAACACTCCTAATTGTTGTGAAATTTTTATACATATTAAAGTATGTATTTACCTATTTTTGACAAATTTTACGAGTTTTTGGCGTTCACACACTAAATCAGAAAACAATATTTAAAAAAATACTTTGGAGTTTCTTGTTACCCCTCTATAGTGGACACTTTTCTTGGTAAGATGCGTGTCCACTATAGAGGTGCACCCCTCTATGGCGGACATACCTCTAAAGTGTCCACTTATTTTGGTCCCGTGGGTGTCCACTATAGAGGGATTTCACTGTCTTACCTAACAGTACCCTAATTGTTGTGGAATTTTTATACATATTAAAGTATGTATTTACCTATTTTTGACAAATGTTACGAATTATTGGCGTGCACACACTAAATTAGAAAACAATATTTTTAAAAAATCGTTGGAGTGGTACCCCTCTATAGTGGACACTTTTCTTGGTGAGACGCGTGTCCACCATGGTGGACACCCCTCTACAGTGGACACTTATTTTGGTCTCGTGGGTGTCCACTATAGAGGGGTTTCACTGCATTTTGCAACGTAAACCCCCTAGTTTTGAGGGAGGTTAAAATTCGTATTCTTGTTCGAATATTAAGGTTCTTAGTTCAAAGTGAAGAGGCAAACGTATTGGAGCAAATTGTGGGAACTAGAAACATAAAACGATACAATAAAAATATCAACAGTCATCAAGTGACTTGGACACCGAGGGGACCTCCGAAAACGGTTGAATATCCACTCGTAACAATGCGCATAATCACCGTTCATGTTCACTGAGCCGTTTGAATCCGACGATTTGTCTTTCCAGCCACCTCACCTCACTCTGTTCTAATTTTCCATTCGAAAGCTGCACAAGCGTTTCTTTGTCGCAGTTTCAGTTTGCTGAGTCAACATTTCGAACGTTATTTGGTCGACGAACGAAATGAAAATAAACGATGATTTCACTAAATTGTAGGTTACACGTGCGACTATTTCACCCATAAAACACTTCGAGAAAGTCAAAAAACTTTTTTATAGTATGTGATTATTTGTAAATTTTGTTCTGACAAACATCATTGGCTGCTGCACGAGATCTTTGAACCTCAGTCCCAACCGCCAATTAATCCGGGTCACGCACCAAAATGTTTGATGCTTTGCACACGAAACTTTATATTTTATAAATAACAAGAAATATTTCAGTTACAGAAATGTTCATGAGTTCATGTTTATTTGTATAATGTAAATTTTCGTGTGCAAAGCATCAAACATTTTGAAGTCCGAAAAAAATTGTGAAACTTCACATCAAACGGAGAAGAATTCCGAAATGGGGATCCAAACATCGTAAATCAGTGTAGAAATCGATTTTTGACGTTTTTTGTTCAGAAAACCGTTATATCACACAAACACTTGATTTTCTCCTCTGTGTACTCACGTTTTTCTATTTTTGACCCCATTTTTGAAAACTTAAGTTAAAATTCACGTTATATTCGACCTATCAGTATTTCCTAGAGGATTGCAATTTTTTTTCGTGTGAGCTCTAGGAAATTCTGATGGTCGAATATAACGTGAAATCTAACTTAGTTCTCAAAAATGGGGTCAAAAATAGAAAAACGTGAGTACACAGAGGAAGAAATCAAGTGTTTGTGTGAAATAACGGTAATCCGAAAAATAAAGAGAAGAAAAAGAAGAAAAAACGCTGCAAATTATTACACAACGGTTTATTATTTACCTGTATAGGTGCTCTTTCTGCCAACTAGACCCCAAACAGGATCTACATACAAACCAAATTTCGTTAATTTTGGTCCATGGTAACTAAGAAATGTGTGAAGTACGGCGGATGGACTATTTGTTGTAATTCCATTTTCGGATTCTACGAACCTTGAAACGGAAACCATCAAATTTTGAAGGGGGGAGGGGGAATACTTTTTTTTTCATGCTCGATTCCAAAGGTTTATTATTGAAACTAATAAACCAAAAAGAGTCAAAAATCGATTTCTTCGCTAATTTACGATGTAAGGTTTCGGCTTTCTTCTCCGTTTGAGTGAATTTTCACTCAATTTTGGTTTATTATTTTTCAATAATGAACCATTGGAATCGAGCAAGAAAAAAATTCTAACCACCCCTCAAAATTTGATGGTTTACGTTTCAAGGTATGTAGAATCCGAAAATGCAACAAAAATATTTCTGTCTGTCCGCCGTACGCCGTACTGGCCACTTTTCTTAGTTACCATGAAACAAAATTGATGAAATTCGGGTTATAGGTTCCGTTCGGGGTCTAGTTGGTCCTCGAAGCTCGGCGTTACTGTCAGTCATCTCTAAGGGGTTCAAAATAGGGGTTGAAATTTTCAGAACGCCGTAGCTCGAAAACTTTCGATAGAAGGGTATGGTTTTTCTACGTTAATAAATTTGTCTTGAGCAAAACAATTTTTTGAGGCAATTTGTACGACCAGCCGTTCGTGTTGCACCAAAAAGATCGTGAATCAAACGGTATAAATCCGGCCGGGATATCATCGCTAGGGAGCACCTGATTATAATCAAGGATGGCTGTATGAAGTCGAGTTGGTTGTTCTGCGATATTATTTCATTTGATAAGTGATGGACTATTGAATTTTGTTGGTAGGTACTTGTGTAACTTGAACATTGATGGGCAAGTTATTACACAACGGTTCATTATACTTGACCACGAAGGTAGGTACTGACCACAGGAAACAGTGATATACGCAGAAGGGGCATCTATTTCACTCCACATCAACAATTTTCCTTCAGAACTTCACTATTTACGTTTCTTTTTGCCATTTTACGTACTATTTGTCATCGACAGAATTATTTTAGCAACATTTAACTCGTGATTTAGGTAGGTACCTAGTAACGAGTACGGCGTTAGGTACTAACCTACTGAGGGTCTGCGATCTACATAACATGTGTAGAATAGTACATATTATATTATATAGACGGGTTATCTATACAGAGAGCTGTGATCTGTAACAGAAGGGTATTCTGTACAAAATAATAAACCGTTGTGCAGATTTACAGCGTTTTAGCGAATTTTCGAAGAAAAGGAAGCTATTGTTCTCGGTCCAAAATTTTTAAAACTCGAATTTCCGAAAGATTTTTATACCAAAATCCGTTTCAGACCATCCTGAATTCCCTGCCGAAAGACACCAAAAATTATATGTATATATATATATATATTTATATATTTAAATATTTATATATATATTTATATATTTATATATGTATGTGTCATTCCAGACGATAACTCTCGAAAGAATTGAGATAAAAAGTTCAAATTTGCACGAAAAATCTGTCTTGGCAATCGACAGGCTAAGTTCGAAGATGGGCAGAATCGGGTCACCCTAAGGGGGAGTTTTGGGGAGTTTTAGGGGGGGAAAATTACCCATAAATTCCCAAAATGAAAAAGTCTGACAAGTGACACCTCATTTTAAAGGTTTTTGTACGCTGAACACGATGGTGAAATCAGAATTGCGATATCTCATTCCATTCTCAAACTGGAGCACTTTGAAGATGAAGGAACGTGGTTATTTCTTGAGATGTTCTTCCTGGTTCGTCTGCTCTAATCTGATAACGGAATGGGATATCGCAATTCTGACTTCACCATCGTGTTCAGCGTTGGAAAATCTACAAACCGAGGTGTTACTCGGCAAAAAATGGAACAAAAAATTTGTTACGTACCCAATACCTACTCTTCTGGTATTCAAAACATTTTTGATTTCCCCCTCCCCCTCCTTCCACCCCAAATTTTACTTTGCGTAAAACTACTCCTGTTTTAATTTTGTATGGTATCAAGTTGGGAAAACATTGGCCGAAAATTAATTTTCAGAAAATTTTAGGCGGAGCAGGAAGATGCCGAAAACTTCGAAAATTCGCTCTTATAGCCATGCTGCATGACTGTGGTTTTTTTGTTTCGGACTTACGACGAATCACCCTGTGTAAACAACAAATAAACGCAGGGAGTGCTCACTTGGAAAATACGCAGCAAATAACTGTGAATTGTGCGTGTATTTAAGGTAGTTAATGTAGCGAACGTTTCGAGAAATTCGTTTTCTGACCATCAGACTCCCGTCGTTGAACGTATGAGTTCCACCTTATCAACAGCTACAGGAAGTTGCTCGATAGGAGCCACCCACGACGGGCTGATCCCAGCAGGTCTGATACCTCGAGGTTAGTGGCGCGTGATTTGAGTTTCAGGTTACTTTCCAGTTCCTGTTCAAAGTCTGTCGTATCGCATGATCCCACAACAAACCGGCGTCAATGCGCGGCGAGCGTATCATTCGAAGGATTCTCCCTGGCAAAAATCACTTATCGAAAGAAAGGTCCTGCGTCCCGAAAAATGCCCGTCGGGACATCGGAAAGTCCTGATTTTAGCGAATTTTCGAAGAAAAGGAAGCTATTGTTCTCGGTCCAAAATTTTTAAAACTCGAATTTCCGAAAGATTTTTATACCAAAATCCGTTTCAGACCATCCTGAATTCCCTGCTGAAAGACACCAACAATTATATGTATATATATATATATATATATATATATATATATATATATATATATATATATATATATATATATATATATATATATATATATATATATATATATATATGTATGTATGTGTCATTCCAGACGATAACTCTCGAAAGAATTGAGATAAAAAGTTAAAATTTGCACGAAAAATCTGTCTTGGCAATCGACAGGCTAAGTTCGAAGATGGGCAGAATCGGGTCACCCTAAGGGGGAGTTTTGGGGAGTTTTAGGGGGGGGGAAATTACCCATAAATTCCCAAAATGAAAAAGTCTGACAAGTGACACCTCATTTTAAAGGTTTTTGTACGCTGAACACGATGGTGAAATCAGAATTGCGATATCTCATTCCATTCTCAAACTGGAGCACTTTGAAGATGAAGGAACGTGGTTATTTCTTGAGATGTTCTTCCTGGTTCGTCTGCTCTAATCTGATAACGGAATGGGATATCGCAATTCCGACTTCACCATCGTGTTCAGCGTTGGAAAATTTACAAACCGAGGTGTTACTCGGCAAAAAATGGAACAAAAAATTTGTTACGTACCCAATACCTACTCTTCTGGTATTCAAAACATTTTTGATTTCCCCTCCCCCTCCTTCCACCCCAAATTTTACTTTGCGTAAAACTACTCCTGTTTTAATTTTGTATGGTATCAAGTTGGGAAAACATTGGCCGAAAATTAATTTTCAGAAAATTTTAGGCGGAGGAGGAAGATACCGAAAACTTCGAAAATTCGCTCTTATAGCCATGCTGCATGACTGTGGTTTTTATTTGTATTTTCAACTTGAACGGTACGAGCTCATCTCACCCAGAACCTGTCAAGTTCTGGGGGCCTATTCACTAAAAGAGACAGTGAAAATAGATTATCTATTTTGGAAATCTCCTGGAAGAGATAGTCTCCCTCGGGAGACAGCATCTTCCAGTGTCTCCCAGATTCATCAATTTTACTGAATAGCTCTCAACCTGTACCTTCCTAGACGTGTTCACTCATGAATCGATATATGGATATATTTTTAATGAACAATCGACTTACCTTAAGAGATGAGACAAACATAGATAAAAATGACCGATATGGTAGCCAGTGAACGAAGGATCACACAAAATCACTATCAAACAAACTGTTTCTCTGTCTGTCAGTTTTCAATTTTTGTGCGTCAAATTTTGCGCGGTTTTCGTTCGGTCCGGTTCCGATGACAGATTTGTATTTGCGGTACCGACGTTCATTTTGTCCTGTTTGCTGTTTGTGGAATGATCGGCGTCAGCAAACAGATAATACCTAATAGCTTCTAGTCAATAGCTTCTCCATTCAAGTAGGTACCGGCGGACGGGTCATTGTTTAGTTATATTTTAGTTTACTATATTTGTGTAACAAATGAATTCGGTGGCTAATTTGCATTAGAAATTGTCGACGTTGTCGTACGACGATAGATCGTTGATTAAAAGAGATAAGCTTTGCTGAATATCACTCAAGTCTATCAATTTCAAATGTAGACACTAAGTAGAGAGTGATTGAATACATGGCGACGCATTCGATCCTGACATCGATAAGAACGCCAGATACCGCCTTTCGATTGATCGGATTTCAACTCCCATTGTTCCAACCCGCCTCATTTCGATAGAATCTTCTTTCTCGTCGTCGTCATCAATTCGACCCGTACACCCTCGGCTTATTGTTCCACGGACGCCTTCCATCGGGCCCTCAGCCTTTTTAACGCACATATACTCAGATGATATGAGGTTCGGAACACTGCTTTTATAAGCCTTTTCACTTTTTTTTTCCGGAGGCCACCTTTTCATCTTTCGAGCCCATTGTTGGGAAGCCTCAAAGAATCCTTAGCATCCATTAGCAGGTCCGTTCCATTCAAGTTTGTGAGGGGGTTTCAGCGCATCATCTTCATCGCGTCAACTTCACGTTTGAGCGCTGATGCAGAATCAAAATGCTGAGACGAGTCATCCAGGAGAATTGGGTATTTCGAATGGGAGACGAACAGAAACCGAGAACTCGGGGATGGGACATTGATGATACTCAAAAAAACCAGTCATGCAGCATGACTTAATGAGCGAATTTTCAAAGAAATATTCGAATTAATGGCTATGGTTTTGAATAAAGGAAAACTTCGGTCTAAAATTTGGTTTTCTATGTATATTCTCTTCGTATTTATTTTAATTTGTACGTTTTCTCCATCCTGATTCTACCGTTTGTTATGAGTAGATTCCTTGTTCCTTCTGAATGGCCTTTCCTCTTGACTACGATTTCAGGCCTGGTATCTAAAACCAGTTCAAGATTTGCTCTACTAGGTAGGTAGATCCTTCCTTCTTCATTGATATTATTTTTATCATGTTAAGTACCTACCTACCTTTGAATATCAAATATTCGTATGATACTGATAATAAATTGATAAGATACCTACCTAACCTTCTTCCTCCTACTGTTAGTACCTAAATTGAATAATTTGAAATAGATTTTTTCTTTCGTCTTCCTTCTAGTAATACGTGGGCCGGTACTTGTCTATCTATGAAGGTATCATAACAATTATATGTCAAATGGGAAATTCAAGGAGTTGTACTAATCGTTTGCCTCCCCCTTTTTTGCTTCGAACTCTCGTCTTCAATTAATACTTCTCACATTTTTCAATCTGACCACTCTAAGGGGGTGGGGGGGGGGGGGGGGTAAGAGTTTAAAGATTATCCTAGTTTTGGGTAATTTTTGCGCACTTTAAATGCTCTAATTTAAGAACGGATTTAGATATCTAAAATCCGATTTCACCATCGTGTTCAGCGTGCAAAAACCTTTAAAATGAGGGGTCACTTGTTAGAAAATAACATTTTGGGGATTTTTGGGTAATTTTTGCGCACTTTAAATGCGCCAAAACCCTCCTTAGAGTAGGCCAATTTCGCCCATCTTCGAACTTAGCCTTTCGATTGCCAAGATAGATTTTTGTGCAAATTTGAGCTGTTTATCTCAATTCTATCGAGAGTTATCGTCTGGAGTGACACATATATATATAAATATATATATACATATAAAAAAGTGTTAAATTTCAGGAATCGTTTTAGAATGGTCTGAAACGGATTTCTATGAAGAAAATTTCCAAAAATTTATATTATTTAAATTTCGAAGCCATTGCAATAGCTTCATTTTCTTTGAAAATTCGCTAAAAGTGAAGAATTTTCACTCGACAAACTCTTATTTGGGGAATTTACTTTTTCCCCTAAAGTAACCACAGGAATTTGATTTTGGTGGAAGGCGTATCAAATACAGGGTGATTCGTAATAAGTCCGAAAGAAAATTGTATGCAACTTCACATCAAACGGACAAGAACGACGAAACACGGGATTCCAGACATCGTAAATTAGTGGAGAAATCGGAATAAACACGAAATAAATAAACCTTTAGCTTACCACTAATTTATTAAGTACAAATCTTTTCGCTCAACTTCTGAGCATCTTCAGGTAAGTACTCACATAAACATAGCTGTATTTATGTGAGTACTTACCTGAAGATGCTCAGAAGTTGAGCGAAAACATTTGTACTTAATACATTAGTGGTAAGCTAAAGGTTTATTAATTTTGTGTTTATTACACATTGCAAGATGGCTTACCACATAAGGCATACAATGAAATTCGATTAATTAGTGGACAAATCGATTTTTGACGTTTTGTTTCCTCACTACCGAAGGTAGGGAAGCCTTGGATTCGTGAGATTTAAAAAAATAAAATAAAATTCATGTCCTCCAAAATGAAAATTTCCACAACCATTTTGCGTTTCAGACATCGAGGAACGTTTTTGGTTCCGTGTCTGTCTGGGGTAATTCCTTGTAACGCCCATAACTACCCGAAATAATGGTCGAAATGGGCTGAAATTTGCAGGGTAGGTGCGCGTTGGGTCACAGATGGTCCCATACAAGAATCATCGAAAAAGTACTGTAACTTCCGTCTGCGCATGCGCAAACGTGAAATACTCGAAACGACCATAACAACCCTAAATTAATATCGTTGAAATGAGTTCAAACTTGGAGGTTCGATCAGGAATGATAGGTACTTCCATAGTTCCACGTGCATTTTATTGGAATAGTACTTTTACTTTCGTATACGCATGCGCGAACATGAAATGTTGACCATTTCCTTGTAACGGTTCTAACTACGCGAAAAATAGAGAGCTGAAATTTTGAGGGTACACGCGGGGCCCCACTTCAAAATCATGGAAATTGTCCCGTCTGCGCATGCGCAAACGTGAAATACTTGAAACGCCCATAACTACTTTAAATATCGTTGAAATTAATTCAGATTTGGAGGGTCGATCAGGAACAACACTTTCATAACTGCACATGACTTCCATTCGTCTGCGCATAGGCGAATATGAAATGTTGACCATTTCCTTGTAACGGTTCTAACTACGCGAAAAATAGTTGAAGCTTTGAAATTTCAGCTAGAGCTGAAATTTTGAAGGTATACGCGGGTTGGATCGCAGATGGTCCAGTATCAAAATGAACCTACCCAACTATTCTACACGTTCATGTAATTCAAGTGAGAAAGCTGTACTGCCTACTCGAATTGGCAGACGTTTTTCGTTAGAAAACCTTCATTTCACACAGGTACTTGATTTTCTCCTTCATTCACTCGCGTTCTTCTATTTTTAGAAAACTGTGTCAAGTTAAAGAACTTGAAAGATATTAAATTAAAAGAATTTACTTAAAAGAGTTAAACTTGAAAAGAACTAAAAGAAAAGAAAACTACCTAAGTTAAACTAAGTTAAAACCATTTTAGAAAACAACGTTAAATTTCACGTTATATCGACCATCAGCATTTCCTAGAGCTGTCAAAAAATATTGCTCACAAAAAAAGGGTAGGGCCCCCCCCCCCCCGCCCCCCGCTCAACTTAAGCAAAAACAAGCAAATATGTCAATTCTGTGAAAACTGCGAGAAGTCTGGTATACTGAAACTACCTTCAGCGCTTTGCAAATCTCATCAAAACTTCTCCAAAATCTCAGCTTTCCAACGGTGATTCGATTTTATTTCTACAGTGACGTTTAGGGGAGAAAATGGAGTGTGAATCTCAAAAAACTTGGAATTTTCGCCAAAACCACTACATCAAGTTTTTGCATGTAACACTCCCTCAAAGTTGAGGAGTTAGGTGTTGATTTCCACATGATTTTCTCCGCTGAATCGAACGGTGACACTCCAAAGCCTCCCAGATTGAATAAAAATGATTTCTAAGACGTTGAAAATTTGGTTTTTAGATGTTGGAAAAAAATTGATTTTTAGGTTTTGCAAAAACTCCGGTTTTTTTCTTCAATTTATACCCCATGTTTCGGCATTCTTCAACGTTTGAGGTGACGTTTCACTCAGTTTTGGTTTATTATTCTGTGAATAATACACCTATGTATTCAATCAGCAAAAAAATTTTATAACACCCCCTCAAAATTTTTTCTTTTACGTTTCAAGGTGCGTAGATTCCAAAAATGCAATGTCCGTCCGCCGTACGATTTTCGGTCTAAACAATTCGTTCTTTCGAACAGGGGTGTTATGAATTAAAATGGGTATAAAAATAGGTACTTTTTGTGGTTTAGTAACATGAGCATTTGAGGTACCGTTTTCCATGTTTTTTGGGGCGAGAAGACCGAATATGAAGTCAATTTTTACCGATGAGTGGAACATTGAGGTCTAAAGAAGTTTCAGCTTTAAATTTACGTAAATTTTGGTCTACAATTGTCGTTCTTCCGCACACAATTTGGGTCGCCATTTGGGAACACATGTGGGTCCTAGCTGTGCTCTGAAACACAGCAGCCCGATCGGAATACAATGGGTGTAAAATAGGGGTTTTTGAGGGATTTTTGAGGTTTTAGTTAACATGAGCTTGTGAGGTATCGTTTTCCATGTTTTTTAGGGCTAGGAGACCGAATATGAAGTCGATTTTGACCGAAGAGTGAAGAATTGAGGTTGTAACGAAGGTTAAGCTCCCGAAATTCATTTTTTATTAGTCAAAAACATGGAAAATTGTGTGAACTCACCATACATTTGTATAATAACACTAGAAGTTGTATCAACAGGTGAATCAGTACAATTAAATGGTACTATCAATCATCAACAATAAGTTGTTTTAAAAATAAAACCACAGTCATGCAGCATGGCTATAAGAGCGAATTTTCGAAGAAATAACTGATTTTATATAAAATGTGATCTTTGGGATATCCCATTCAAATATGGGCAATCTTAAACTTATTGGGTAATTATAGGTATTCAAGTATGACGCTATTCGGTTAATTCGGTATGCATCAAATATGGGCATACCTAGGTACGTAACAAATTTTTTGTTCCATTTTTTGCCGAGTAACACCTCGGTTTGTAGATTTTCCAACGCTGAACACGATGGTGAAGTCAGAATTGCGATATCCCATTCCGTTATCAGATTAGAGCAGACGAACCAGGAAGAACATCTCAAGAAATAACCACGTTCCTTCATCTTCAAAGTGCTCTAGTTTGAGAACGGAATGAGATATCGCAATTCTGATTTCACCATCGTGTTCAGCGTACAAAAACCTTTAAAATGAGGTGTCACTTGTCAGACTTTTTCATTTTGGGAATTTATGGGTAATTTTTCCCCCATAAAACTCCCCAAAACTCCCCCTTAGAGTGACCCGATTCTGCCCATCTACGAACTTAGCCTGTCGATTGCCAAGACAGATTTTTCGTGCAAATTTGAACTTTTTATCTCAATTCTTTCTAGAGTTATCGTCTGGAATGACACATACATATATAAATATATAAATATATATATAAATATATAAATATATATATATATATATATACATATAATTTTTGGTGTCTTTCGGCAGTGAATTCAGGATGGTCTGAAACGAATTTTGGTATAAAAATCTTTCGGAAATTCGAGTTTTAAAAATTTTGGACCGAGAACAATAGCTTCCTTTTCTTCGAAAATTCGCTAAAACCGAGCCTAATACGTGTTTCTGGAGCCCAAAATTGGTTGAAACCATCAAAAATAGCTATTTCAATAATTGCACATGAAGGAAACAATAAATTAACAGCCAAAATTTCTGTAGGTAAATCCATTAGAATAATAAACCCATGTGACAAGGAATTTGCAGCGTTTTTCTTTCCCCCGGACTTATCAGGAATTTTCCTGTGCAGTGTTTGCCGGAGGTTTAGGAGCGCCCTTTGTTTCCACCTCATTCTTCAGTCTATAAATCGCTAAGTTGAACGAGCAATGGCCACTTCCAAGAGAGCCGAAGGAAAGTTAAGAGGGGTCGAACAAAGTAACAAAGGGAATGTGAAGGGCCATCTCGGGGCTCAGAAGGAACTCGCGGTTTCCTGTGCAGTGCACATTCCTACGGGAACAGTCACCTCACCTCGCCTACGTAATCACCGCCCTCTCGACATTTTCTTCTCCCCGGCCAAAGCTAATTTAACTCGAGAACGAGTTTCCAGAACGGCTACTTTTAGCACTGGGATGGTTTACTCAAGTTTTAAAATGAAGTGAATAATTCATCAGTTCGAAACTGACGACCTCAAGTCCTGACCTGTTGTAAACCATCATCAGCACTGGCTGTCGGGTCCTCAAGCCCCTACATCAACCAGTGAATTCAGACCAATCAGCAAGATTCAACTGGGAGCTAATATCTTGGAAACTCTGATGAATAAACAACTATTCCAATACATAAATGATGAAAAGTTACTCTCTAGCTATCAGTCGGGCTTTAGAGCTGGCCATAGTTGTGAAACTTCTTCTCTCAATGATGGAGGATGTAAGAAGTAGGTGTGATGAGAATTCGCGTACTATTTTAATTTTGCTTGATTTCTCTGATGCATTTGGGTCGGCAAATCTTTGGACAAATTGACAACTAATTTCAAATTCTCCTCGTCTGCTCGCAATTTAATTAAAAAACGCTGCCAATCCCTGCACAACGGTTTCTTATTTTGTACAGAATACACATCTGTACAATAAATCTGTATAGATAAACCGTCTATATAATATAATATGTACTATTCTATACATATTATGTAGATCGCAGACCCTCAGTAGGTTAGTACCTAACCCCGTACTCGTTACTAGGTACCTATCTAAATCATGAGTTAAATATTGCTAAAATAATTCTGTCGATGACAAGCAGTAACTAAAACGGCAAAAAGAAACGCAAATAATGAAGTTCTCAAGGAAAATTGTTGATGTGGAGTGAAATAGATGCCCCTTCTGCGTAGATCACTGTTTTCTGTGGTCAGTACCTACCCTCGTGGTCAAGTATAATGAACCATTGTGTAATAACTTGCCCATCAATAATACTTGAACGTTTTTTCAAGTTTCACAAGAACCTACCAACAAAATCCAACAGTCCGTCACTTATCAAATGAAATAATATCGCAGAACAACCAACTCGACTTCATACAGCCATCCTTGATTGAATCAGGTGCTCCCTAGTGATGATATCCGGGTCGGATTTATACCGCTTGATTCACGATCGTGTTGACGAAGCTTTTTGGTGAACACGAACGGCTGGATGTGCAATGCTCCGGGTGGTCTCAAAAAATTGTTTAGCTCAAGACAAATTTATTAACGTAAAAAAAACCATACCCTTCTATCGAAAGTTCTCGAGCTACGGCGTTCTGAAATTTCAACCCCTATTTTGAACCCCTTAGAGATGACTGACATTAACGTCGAGCTTCGAGGACCAACTAGACCCCGAACGGAACCTATAACCCGAATTTCATCAATTTTGTTTCATGGTAACTAAGAAAAGTGGCTAGTACGGCGTACGGCGGACAGACAGAAATTTTATTGCAGTTTCGGATTCTACATACCTTGAAACGTAAACCATCAAAGTTTGAGGGGGGGGGGGGGGGGATTTTTTTTTTCATGCTCGATTCCAATGGTTCATTATTGAAAATAATAAACCAAAAGTGTAATAAAATGGTGACCGCTATCCTACACAAAAATATTTTTTCCGAAAATAAAGACTTTCAAATTCGAGTATTGGGTGGGTCACTAACGAACAGCCTCACCAAATTCGAAAATTCGCTCATGCGGTCATTCTGCGTGCCGGAATTTCCCCTTCGTGTTGTGGGGGAACCAGGGAAAATATTTTCCGCGGTCTTGCGAGCCACTTGAGCGGCCACTTGCCCTCGCAGGATCCGAGATAAGATGTCAAGTGAACTTGGAATAAAAAAAGTCAACCGTTGTGCAGGAATTTGCAGTGATTTCGTGTATTATTGCAAATATAATGTTTTTTCAATAACTCAGTTTTTCTTTCACCGGTAGGCAGGTGACAAGGTACGCGGCGACCGCAGGAATGCACACCTGCACCAGGCAGGACAATGGATGTTGGGCTGCACCGCTATAGGTCGAGGTCTTCTTCTGCCCGAGAAACATCTTAAATGATGTGAGATCACTGGAAACCAGTCATGCAGCATGACTTAATGAGCGAATTTTCAAAGAAATATTCGAATTAATGGCTCTGGTTTTGAATAAAGGAAAACTTCTTCCTCCTACTGTTAGTACCTAAATTGAATAATTTGAAATAGATTTTTTCTTTCGTCTTCCTTCTAGTAATACGTGGGCCGGTACTTGTCTATCTATGAAGGTATCATAACAATTATATGTCAAATGGGAAATTCAAGGAGTTGTACTAATCGTTTGCCTCCCCCTTTTTTGCTTCGAACTCTCGTCTTCAATTAATACTTCTCACATTTTTCAATCTGACCACTCTAAGGGGGTGGGGTGGGGGGGGGGGGGGGGGTAAGAGTTTAAAGATTATCCTAGTTTTGGGTAATTTTTGCGCACTTTAAATGCTCTAATTTAAGAACGGATTTAGATATCTAAAATCCGATTTCACCATCGTGTTCAGCGTGCAAAAACCTTTAAAATGAGGGGTCACTTGTTAGAAAATAATATTTTGGGGATTTTTGGGTAATTTTTGCGCACTTTAAATGCTATAATTTGAGAACGGATCAAGATATCTAAAATCCGATTCCACCATCGTGTTCAGCGTGCAAAAACCTTTAAAATGAGGGGTCACTTGTTGGAAAATAACATTTTGGGGATTTTTGGGTAATTTTTGCGCACTTTAAATGCGCCAAAACCCTCCTTAGAGTAGGCCAATTTCTCCCATCTTCGAACTTAGCCTTTCGATTGCCAAGATAGATTTTTTGTGCAAATTTGAGCTGTTTATCTCAATTCTATCGAGAGTTATCGTCTGGAGTGACACATATATATATATATACATATAAAAAAGTGTTAAATTTCAGGAATCGTTTTAGAATGGTCTGAAACGGATTTCTATGAAGAAAATTTCCAAAAATTTATATTATTTAAATTTCGAAGCCATTGCAATAGCTTCATTTTCTTTGAAAATTCGCTAAAAACTGAATTCCAACATGATCTCCAACTCACTCTCATTTCCCATTTGACACATCTCGGATCATAGTGGAGCACCTACATAGCGCTTTTTCCAAGGTTTATTATTGAAAATAATAAACCTTTGGAATCGACCATGAAAAAATAAATTTGACACCCCCTCCCCCCCACAAAATTTGATGGTTTACGATTCAAGGGACGAAGAATGCGAATAGCAAATTTAAAAAAAATTCTGTCCATCCGCCGTCCGCGGCTTTTTCCTTAGTTCCCACGAACCAAAATTCACGAAATTCACGCACATGGGACCCGTTTGGGCTCTAGTTGGTCCTCGAAGCTCGGCGTTACTGTCACTAACTCTAAAGGCGGGTTCACACGAGTCAAGTTTAGTTGATCAACAAAAGTTGAAGGCGACTTGAATCAGTTTTGGTTCACACGTTTAAACTAAAAATCGATCAAACCGTTTCAGTATTACAATGGCTTTGAAGGTGGCGGCGCGCGAAGTGGTGCGCACCTATAGTTCCTCCGTTCCCATTCCAATTTTCTTGGATTTGCACACCAAAGAATGCTCTTTAATAATTTTTGATTTTTGACATTTTCATGTCTTTGCGTAACGAAATTGTGTTACAGTGCCTTTATAATGATTTCCGCTTACAACGACCCCGTTGTTAGGTTTGTTCATTTTCTACACTTTTTAACCCACAAAAATCGTTCACCACTCGTTGGAAAGCTCTCGATTTAACGAACATTTTCATGTTCTCCATAACATATTGACTATACGAATAGCGGAGCTATGGGCATAACTGTTCTCATATTTTGTTTACAAACTAATGATCGTGAGTGTAGAAGATAATTAATCCGGAATCGTCTATTTTATTGAAATTAGGTAGGACCTACCTCTTAATATTAATAATGTCAAAAGCAATAGGTAAAGACATGAAAATGTCCCAATGCGTTGCAGACTCGTATGCAAGCGTTTTTGTAGAAGGAGTTTCATTTGAAAAATGAAGGTTGTTTTGGATTTTTTTGTTTTGTTTGTTTAAAAAAATTATTATGTGATTTGATATTTTGTACGTATGTACTGGGATTGCCCGTATGGTACAAGTATGTTATAGCCCCGCCAATATCGATTGTATCGATTATCTCAAATACATCGATCCTTGTGGTATCGATGACGTGTATCAGACAAGACGGTGGGTGTACAAGAAGTGTTCCCATTCCGCCGCTCGCATTGTCAAGCGATCTGGATGCTCGCTGGCGCTCGCATCTCAAAAAAGATAAACAATCCCAGAAACTATCCCGTGAATGAGCAGGTTGTTTCGCTGCAGGTTGCAATGCTAAATTACTGATACAAAGTTTTGGAGGTGCTGTAAAGAATGGATAACATGGAAAACCACTGCTACTCCCTCACACTATATCCTCGCTCTCTCTCACTCAATCTCTCTCACTCTCTCTCTCTCTCGTTTAATTTCATTTTTGAAGGAGAATATCTCGAAATGCATTAGAGATAGAGAAATATCGGATTACCCTATCTTGCAGGAATTTTGATTCGCTTTCAGAGATGGGCGCGTTTTCTGACGTTACGACCAACGGTAGCCGAACTATGAGCGAAAAACCAACACGCCACAAATTCACGATAACACGCCACACCCTCCACCAAGCTCGCCTATTAGGACCGATGAATAAACGCATCGCATGTTCATTCCCTGACTACTCTGAACACATTAATGACGCCAAAAATTCGCAGTTCCTCCATGTCGTAAACAGCCCCTTTTTTGGCTAACCGGACTAATACGTTTATGGTGAGTCGCGGCAAGTGCGTTTTGGGGGTAAGTGCGCAGTGGAGCTATAGCAGCCTGAATATTGGACTTGAGAGCTGCCACCTGTCGAGGACTTTGCAAAATAACCTATTCTTCCGAATGCTACTCGATAGAGTGCGCTACGATCATGTATAACCTGTCGGGAAGGTTATAACCTGCTACATTTCAGATCTCCTCATGGAGCAAAGTTTGAGACATCAAGGATCATCTTTCTGAAAACATCAGTTCCCCCAAATGATTTTGGCGATTTTTTTGTGATGAGTACAAACCCTGACTGATATTCTTCAAATTAATGTAAATCATGAGGATTCCGATAAGTTCTAAACTTCAGGATTTAAGCCCAGGTCTGTACTTCCCCCTGCTTTTATGCATGCTTGGGGCAAGTGCGGATGCAACAGTGGGGCTTGTGCAGACTACTCTGCCATCAGTCAAATTAAGTTTTTTTCACATTTTGAAAATAGTTTTACAATAAAAATGACTTTATCACGTTGACTTTTTTTCTCTTTTTCTAGCCCACAAGGTTTCGGGGGTTAAAAAGTCTATAAATCGGTAAATTCTGGGCCAAATTTAAATGTTTAAAAAGCAACAGATTCTGCAGAACCAGGAGCTTCACGCAATTGCCCCTAAACGACCATTTCGTCCACTACGTCAAGATGGAAGTTGAGCTTGCCCCATTCCACCGGGGCAAGTGCGTAAGTGAGACTTCGAAAAGTTTCATGTTTCTGAGAAATCGGGTTTCAAGTTTTAGTGATTCTTTTAATATACACTGTGAGAGAGGAAGGTTATAGTCAACAATTGTAAAAATCGGTACATTTTTATCATCAAGTGGTGAATTTCTAGAGCCACTCAAAGTCAAACTTTCAATTTTTTGGTGCACACTTGCCCCGACTCACCTTACATAATAATTATCTGCGCGAAAATGACCGCAAAAAATATGGCGAGGGGAGGCACCAAGTGCTAATTACCACGGTGCTAGTTCTCACAGATTACTTGGCTTATCTCACTGTTGGTAGAAAATGCTGTGGACCTACACAGCTGTTTCCAGTGGTCAATGAGGCGGAGGTACCGCAAAGGCGACGAAAAAAGGCTGTCGCGAGATTTTAATGGGTTTGTTTACCTCGCATACGCCGAGATGATCCCCGGGGCTTCCGGCTGATGATGTCAACCCGCATGTTCCGGGTATGACGTCACGGATAACCGTACCTAGTGACTAACGTAGCGTTACACTCGCTTTATGCAGGTTATTACGCATGATTACGAATGTATAACACTATTTTTAACCTGTGGTAAAACTGGGGAATGAGACGGCAGATGCAGCCGCCATAAAAATGACGGCTGAAGGGCATGAACGAAAAACGCTGCAAATTATTACACAACGGTTTATTATTTACCTGTATATATACCCCTTCTGCCAACTAGACCCCCACTTGTACCCTCAAAATTTCAGCTCTCTTAAGACTGTTTTTCGCGTTGTTAGAAGCGTTACAAGGAAACTGCCAACATTAATTGTTCGCGCATGCGCAGACGAAAGTTACGATACGATTTCAATGAAGTTTATACGGAACTATCAGGGAATAAATAATTCTTGATCGACCCTCCAAATCTGAACTCATTTCAACGATATCTAAAGTAGTTATGGGCGTTTCAAGTATTTCACGTTTATGCATGCGCAGACGAAACGATTTCCTTGATTTTGAAACGGGACCATCTGCGAGCCAACCCTCGTGTACTCTCCACATTTCAGCTCTCTACGACTGTTTTTCGCGTAGTTAGGAGCGTTACAAGAAAATTGTCAGCATTTCATGTTCGCGCATGCGCAGATGAAATTTACGGCACGATTACAATGAAATGTATTTTGAACTATAAAAGTATTATTCCTGAACGACCCTCCGAATTTCAACTCATTTCAACGATATTAAGGGTAGTTATGGGCTTTTCAAGTATTTCACATTAGCGCATGTGCAGACGAAAGTTAACATACTTTTTCAATTATTTTGGTATGGGACTGTCTGTGACCCAATCCGCACCTACCCTCCAAATTTCAGCCCATTTCGACCATTATTTCGGGTAGTTATGGGCGTTACAAGGGAACACATTTGGGTCCAAGTTGTTCTCTGAAACACGGCAGCCCGATCGGCATACACCCAGGGGTGAGAAAAATGGGAGTAAATACCGCGGGTTTCGAGGGATTTTTGAGGTTTTAGTGAAGATGAGCATGTGAGGTATCGTTTTCCATGTTTTTCAGGGCGAGAAGACCGAATAATTAGGTTGATTTTGACCGAAGAGTGAAGAATTGAGGTTGTAGCGAAGGTTAACCTCCCGAAATTCATTTTTTGTTAGTCAAAAACATGGGAAATTGTCTGAATTGTCACCATAAATGTGTATAATAACACTAGAATTCATCAAGACAATTAAATGGTACTCTCAATGATCAATAGTAATCTGTTTAAAGAAAAGAAAAAACCACAGTCATGCAGCATGGCTATAAGAGCGAATTTTCGAAGTTTTCGGCATCTTCCTCCTCCGCCTAAAATTTTCTGAAAATTAATTTTCGGTCAATGTTTTCCCAACTTGATACCATACAAAATTAAAACAGGAGTAGTTTTACGCAAAGTAAAATTTGGGGTGGAAGGAGGGGGAGGGGGAAATCAAAAATGTTTTGAATACCAGAAGAGTAGGTATTGGATACGTAACAAATTTTTTGTTCCATTTTTTGCCGAGTAACACCTCGGTTTGTAGATTTTCCAACGCTGAACACGATGGTGAAGTCAGAATTGCGATATCTCATTCCGTTATCAGATTAGAGCAGACGAACCAGGAAGAACGTCTCAAGAAATAACCACGTTCCTTCATCTTCAAAGTGCTCTAGTTTGAGAACGGAATGAGATATCGCAATTCTGATTTCACCATCGTGTTCAGCGTACAAAAACCTTTAAAATGAGGTGTCACTTGTCAGACTTTTTCATTTTGGGAATTTATGGGTAATTTCCCCCCCCCCTAAAACTCCCCAAAACTCCCCCTTAGAGTGACCCGATTCTGCCCATCTTCGAACTTAGCCTGTCGATTGCCAAGACAGATTTTTCGTGCAAATTTGAACTTTTTATCTCAATTCTTTCGAGAGTTATCGTCTGGAATGACACATACATATATAAATATATAAATATATATATAAATATATATATATATATACATATAATTTTTGGTGTCTTTCGGCAGTGAATTCAGGATGGTCTGAAACGGATTTTGGTATAAAAATCTTTCGGAAATTCGAGTTTTAAAAATTTTGGACCGAGAACAATAGCTTCCTTTTCTTCGAAAATTCGCTAAAAAACGAGCCTAATTCGTGTTTTGGGGGCCAAAATTGGTGGAAACCATCAAAAATAGCTATTTCAATAATTGCACATGAAAGAAACAATAAATGAACCAAAATTTCTGAACGTATGTCCAATAGAATAATAAACCCATGGACTTTGCTTTTCCAACATACCTACTCCAAAATTCCAAATTTTGCCAAACATTTTTGTAATCGCTGAAAAACGATTGCATAAAAAATTGTACGAGTCAAAGTGCTCTGTGTAGGTCTTTAAAAAACCATTTCTGGTAATTTTTCTTCTTGGATCACTTTGAATAATAAATTATTGCTCAATACACTCAAACTTGACCAAAATGTTAGCATTTTGAAAATATTCGCACGGGGAAATTACGTAGGAGCGGGTTGGTAGGGCTGTCCGAAAGTTTCATTGAATAAAATTCCGACTCGGAAATCGGAATGCACGAGCTCGATGGAGGGCGTTCGTGGGGTTCACGCTGTCCCTCCTTGCGAAAGGCCTGACCCGGTTCCCGGCCGTTGTGCCATCTCTCCTTGGGGGTTTTCTGCCTCAAGCTGCACCTCTGCAGAGTGTGAGGTGCCTCACATCAGCGTGTTCACGACTCCGGTGAGTGTGTTTTGGATGGTTGAAAAAGAGAGAGGAAGTCAAGTCGAGGCCCGTTTCCCTTTCTGTCGACCTCTTGAACGGGAAACGCGTCGGGATCCGAAACAACGTATTGAGAACGTGAGAAGCTGAAGGAGGAGCCCGAGAAATAGGTAAAAAACGTCTGCCAATTCGAGTAGGCAGTACAGCTTCCTCACTTGAATCACATGAACATGCAGAATAGTTGGGTAGGTTCATTTCGACACGGGACCATCTGCGACCCAACCCGCGGGTACCCTCAGAATTTCACCTCTCTACGACTATTTTTTCGCTTAGTAGGAGAGTTACAAGAAAACTGTCAACATTTCATGTTCACTCATGCGCAGACGAAAGTTACAGTACGATTCCAATGAAATTCATATGGAACTATCGAAGTACCCTCCAAATCTGAACGACCCTCCAAATCTGAACTCATTTCAACGATATCTAAGGTAGTTATGGGCGTTTCAATTATTTCACGATGCGCATGCGCAGAAGGAACGATTTTCATGATTTTTAAATGGGATCATCTGCGATCCAACCCGCGTGTACCCTCAAAATTTCAGCTCTCTACGACTATTTTTCGCGTAGTTAGGAAGCGTTTCAAGAAAACGGTCAACATTTCATGTTAGCGCATGCGCAGACGAAGATTATAGTACGATTCCAATGAAATTCATATGAAATGATCAAAGTATTATTTCTGATCGACCCTCCGAATCTGAACTCGTTTAAACGATATTTAAGGTAGTTATGGGCGTTTCAATTATTTCATGTTTGCGCATGCGCAGACGGAACGATTTCCATAATTTTGAATCAACGTTTAAACCCCACTTCTGTTATTTTCAACAAAAATTAAGTACCTACGTGATGTTTTGAAATTCATTCCTGTTCTGTCGCCTCAACTAGGATCCAAGGAGAATAATTTATTATCCCTCTCATCGCAAAGAAGCGTAGCATGTCGCCTTGAGCCCCGTGTTTCCCACCCTTTAACACCGAAGCAGAGTGGCGCAGTGGAAGCGTGCTGGGCCCATAACCCAGAGGTCCGTGGATCGAAACCATGCTCTGCTAGGAAATTTTTACTCCCGTCGAACAACATACGCCACTTCCACGAGTTGTGCCGGTTTCCAAAAGACGTCTTAGTTTATTATGCATCTAGTAAAGAATATTTAAATCTTACCTATTTACAACTGAAAATAGCCTTCGAAGGTGTATTTCAATCTTTCGAAAATGAATTTAATTTTGCACATATACCTATTTGAACTATTTTCAGAAATGATTAAACTTTCCGCAATTGTTGTTCTGAACTGTTACATAGCCTTCCGCAATGAGCGAGGATATTATTTAAATTCATATTTTTATACAAATCAATTAACAAGGCAGTGCTACAGTGATACACTGTGCAGGCTCAATAAACAGGAGACGTATTCAACCTGAATTGAAACAAAAACAAGTTAGCGTCCAAATTGGGCAAACGAAAATAAGTTACAAACTTTCTTATTCATTGTCGTATTTTATCTTGATCCATTCTCGATGGAAATCGTAAACAATGCAAATTGGACAGGCGCCTAATCGATTAACGCCTGTAGTAGGAAGGTTTCTGTCAATACGGAACGGGACGCTGCTGGCTGTCAACTCACCTTTTCATTAGGGTTTATATAACATAATTGTAAACAGTTTAATTAACATTGCGGAAGGTTTAATTGTTCTTGCGAAAGAACAAGTGTACCTAAATATTTTAAGAAATGATCGATCATTTGTGCAAGGTTGAAACAAAAGTGTGAATGCTTACATAACATCCACTAACTCATTCAATCCACAATATTATTCCAACGTTGAATGTTTCCTGAATGAATTATTCCAACGATGAGATATAATTTTCTTCTGCATCAATTATATTCATTTGGTCGAGAGAATTTGGAGTTGGATATCCGTTCAGGTAAAAAGGCATAAAAAGAACACCACATAATATGATGACTTCTAAAAGAAATTAAGTTTTAACCGTGTGTTGTGTACGGTAAAAAAGCATAACATTTTGGTTTATTATTCTGTGAATAATACACCTATGTATTCGCTCAGCAAAATAATTTTAATAACCCCCCTCAAAAATTTTACTTATACGTTTCAAGGTGCGTAGATTCCAAAAATGCAATGTCCACCCGCCGTACGACGTATCATGCTATTTATCTACTTTATTTTCGGTCTAAAAAATTCGTTCTTTCACACACAGGCTCTATTTGGGCCCAAGTTGTGTCCGAAAACATTGCAGCCCGATCGGAATTTACCCAGGGGTGTTATGGGTGAAAAATGGGTGTAAAAATAGGGTTTTTTTGGTGTTTCAGTAACATGAGCTTGTGAGGTATCGTTTTCCATGTTTTTTGGGGCGAGAAGACCGAATATGAAGTCGACTATGACCAACGAGCGAAGAATTCAGGTTCCATCACAGTTTCAGCCTTAAATTTACCTTAAATTTTGGTCTAAAATCGTTGCTCTTTCGCACACAGGCTCCATTTTGGTTGTAGTTGTGCTTCGAACCTCGGCAGCCCGATCGGAATACACCCAGGTGTTATGGGCGAAAAATGGGTGTAAAAATAGTGGTTTTCGAGGGACTTTTGAGGTAAGAGCTTGTGAGGTACCGTTTTCCATGTTTTTTAGGGGGAGAATACCGAATATGAAGTCGATTTCGACCAAAGTGTGAAGAATTATTGAGGTTTACCGCAGGATCAGCTCCCAAAATTCATTTTTTATAAGTCAAAAACCAGGGAAATTGTCTGAAATAACCATAACATCGTATAAAATCACCAGAAGTAGTATTAACAGGTGAATCTAAATTAAAAGGCACTATCAATGATCGAAGATAATTTGTCCAAAACAGTAGCCTAATTCGTGTTTTTGGGGGCCAAAATTTGTGGAAACCATCATAAATTGCTATTCTAATTATTGCACATGAACACAAAATGAACAGCCAACATTTCTGTGGGTAAGTCCAATAGAATAATAAACACAATAATGTGAGAAGGACTTTGCAGCGCTTTTGCTTTGATCAATAAATATGTGACGGAAGTGGACTGAGCTGATCGTTCCAACCTGAATTATGAGCTAATTTGTATTAATTTAACCGTTGAGGGAATACTGCATGTACCTGTTATACTGCCTAGAAGTATATGAACTCACAAAGGTGTAAGAATCATGAAGTAATATTTCAATAAATCAGAACAAAACGTAGTCAGAACATCGGAGTTCGATATCCGTTCAGCTAAACAGGTACGAAAGGAACATCACAAATGAAGACTTTTACAAGAAATTAAGTTTTAACCGTGCGTTGCGTACGGAAGCGTAACATTTTTGCTTTGATCAATAAATTTGTGACAGAAGTGGACTGAGCTGATCGTTCCAACCTGAATTATGAGATAATTTGTATTAATTTAACCGTTGAGGGAATACTGTATGTACCTGTTATACTGCCTAGAAGTATATGAACTCACAAAGGTGTAAGAATCATGAAGTAATATTTCAATAAATCAGAACAAAACGTAGTCAGAACATCGGAGTTCGATATCCGTTCAGCTAAACAGGTACGAAAGGAACATCACAAATGAAGACTTTTACAAGAAATTAAGTTTTAACCGTGCGTTGCGTACGGAAGCGTAACATTTTTGCTTTGATCAATAAATTTGTGACAGAAGTGGACTGAGCTGATCGTTCCAACCTGAATTATGAGATAATTTGTATTAATTTAACCGTTGAGGGAATACTGTACGTATGTACTTGTTATACTACCTAGAAGTATATGAACTCACAAAGGTGTAAGAATGATGAAGTAATATTTCAATAAATCAGAACAAAACGTAGTCAGAACCAAAAGAAAGTTGTGGATCATGAACACAATCAAGTAGAAAGTTGTTATTTTTACCTGCACTAAATGGAGAAACTAGAGTTCTCATTGATATAAATGGAGCTAATGGTATTTTTGATCAGCGTTCCAGATCTAAACAGCGTACTGACCTCCGGAGATAACGTTGGTTTTCAGCGAGTGTATCTGATTCGTCAGTGTGATGTGCAATCTACGAAGTTCCGCCTCGACTTTGGACAACCTCGCCTCCAAACCGTGCAAATGAATTGGAATCATCTTCCGCTACTAACCAACTCCTATTCGGCAGACACGAATATTTGGATGCTACAAGGACTGTATGACACAGTGTCATAAGTACGATCGAATCTGAGCACGAGAACATGACACGAAGGCCGAGCTTACCACTGCTGCCTAAATACGAACAGATTCCCCTTCCAGACTCCGCGACAAAGGACGGAGGCGGAGGCTACGAGTGGAAATCTGATACATACCGGCATACAAGGGCCCCTCGGTATTGAACGGAACAAGTCTTTTCATGCAAACAGAAATATTTTTCAAGAAGTATCAGAATTCGACCTGATCGAAATTTCGCTCTTTACTTGGTTAACCATTGCCTCGCCCCCTTGAAGGACACAAATTATGTAAAGCACAGCAGACAATAATTTTTTAAAATTTAATTTTATACCTATTCCATAAAAATTCAAATATTATTATTATTAAGCATTTAGTGTTTTATTCAGTTTTGGTCAGGGGAATGAAAATTCATTGGGGGTGGGGGGGAGGAAAATTGTATTCCATTATTAAGCGGATTTAGGGTTTTGGGATGGACAGCATATTCATGGCAAGTTCTATTACTTGGCTACTCATTGCCTCGCCCCCTTGAAGGATACAAATTATGTAAAGCACAGCAGACAATTTTTTTTAAATTTAATTTTATACCTATTCCATAAAAATTCAAATATTATTATTATTAAGCATTTAGTGTTTTATTGAGTTTCGGTCAGAGGAATGAAAAGTCATTGGGGGGGGGGGGGGGGGTCAGGACAATTGTATTCCATTATTAAGCGGATTTTGGGTTTTGGGATGGACAGCATATTCATGGCAAGTTCTATTACTTGGTTACTCATTGCCTCGCCCCCTTGAAGGACACAAATTATGTAAAACACAGCAGACGATAATTTTTGTTTAAATTTAATTGTATACCTATTCCAGAAAAATCCAAACATTATTATTATTAAGCATTTAGTGTTTTATTGAGTTTCGGTCAGGGGAATAAAAATGCATGGGAGGGGGGGGGGGGGGTCAGGACAATTTTATTCCATTATTAATCCGATTTTGGGAGCAAGGATTTTGGGGGGGCAAGGATTTTGGGTTTTGGGATGGACAGCATATTCACGGCAAGTTCTATAAAACTTGGTTACCCATTCATTGCCTTGCCCCCTTGAAGGACACAAATTATGTAAAACACAGCAGACAATTTTTTTTTAAATTTAATTTTATACTTATGCCAGAAAAATCCAAATATTATTATTATTAAGAATTTAGTGTTTTATTGAGTTTCGGTCAGGGGAATGAAAATTCATTTGGGGGGGGGGGGGGTCACGACAATTTTATTCCATTATTAATCCGATTTTGGGTTTTGGGATGGACAGCATATTCACGGCAAGTTCTATAACTTGGTTACCCATTGCCTCGCCCCCTTGAAGGACACAAATTATGTAAAACAAAGTAGACAATAATTTTTTTAAATTTAATTTTATACCTATTCCAGAAAAATTCAAATATTATTATTATTAAGCATTTAGTGTTGTATTGAGTTTCGGACAGGGGAATAAAAATGCATTGGGGGGGGGGGGGGGGGGTCAGGACAATTTTATTCCATTATTAAGCCGATTTAGGGAGCAAGGATTTTGGGGGGGCAAGTTGTGGAATGAACTTACCATGTGAACAGCGTCCAACAATTAATATCCCTGCTCCCGAAATTGGCTTAATTATGGAACACAACTATCCTGAAACGTTGCCCCGAAAATGGATCGCCTGATCGAAACGCAGGAAAACACAAAATAATTATTTATCCATCCGTCGAGATCATCCCCGTCTCATTATAATTATTACAAGAAAGTACAACTTCTTGAAAATATAATATGGAAACCTTAGGTACCTACCTATTGGAATATCCCCGAAAAACCAAAGGTAACTTGTGCGGTTTGGGGGAGTTGAAATAATTTTGACTTCAGGGCGGTGAAAAAACTAAACATGGGTACAAGAGATCAATAATAATAATTTTAAACTCAAAGACTATGGAGGGAGGGGACAAATTGAAACAAAAGTATAACTATAATCAGATTGAAGCTAAGTAACGTAAGTACTAGGTGGAATATTTGTACAACCAGCAGATTTATTTGGTTAAAAACCGAATTATTTGCCGAAATTATTTGGCTAATAATTTGCCAAATTGGTTAAAAACGCAAATAATTTTGTTAAAAACGCAAATAATTTGCCAAAATTATTGCTGGAATTTTGGTGTGGTGCGGGTACCAAATCAAACCGTTCCAACGCGAAAACGGTTTATATTTACCTGTGCAGATGCCCCTTCTGCGTAGATCACTGTTTTCTGTGGTCAGTACCCTCGTGGTCCCCCCGGGGAAGCTCTCAATCATATCTACGGAGTGAAAAATAGGGGTTGAAATTTACAGAACGCCGCAGCTTGAATTTTCAGTTGAAGGGTATGGTTTTTTTAACGTTTTTAAATTTATCTCGAACTAAAGAATTTTTTGAGACCACCCGGAGCATTGTACGTCCAGCCGTTCGTGTGGACCGAAAAGCTTCGTCAACACGATCGTCAATCAAACGGTATAAATCCGGCCCGGATATCATCGCTAGGGAGCACCTGGTTATAATCACGAATGGCTGTATGAAGTCGAGCTGGTTGTTCCGTGATATTATTTCATTTGAAGAATTATGGATCTTTTTGATTTTGTTGAGGCACTTTGGTAACTCGAACAAACGTGATGCTTCGTGATTAACAAAAAATAATGAATTAATGATTATTGAATCCTCCGGGCCGGCTCCAGTACTCGATTAAGGCTTTCCTGGGGGGGGGGGGGCTCAAGGGTAAAGTATTGATAACAGAAAACAGTGAGTGATCTAAGGATAAAGGGTACCTATATATAGGTAAATAATAAACCGTTGTGTAATAATTTGCAGCGTTTTTATTCCATTTCCGGATTCTACAAGCCACGAAACGGAAATCATCAAATTTTGAGGATTGTTTTGTTCATGGTCGATTCCAAAGGTTCATTATTGAAAATAATGAACCAAAATTGAACGTAGTGGTTTGGCAAGAAATTTGTAGGTAGGTATTTAGTGCCTGCACGTACATGTTACCTCGAAATTCGTAATGTATAAGACCGAAAATGGTAGATTTTGAAGGTTCACGTACCGTGTGGTGTGGTGGCGCAGATATATTGCAATTTGGACGATAAAGTATAAATGAGTTTGCTCTTTCAAAAAACATGTTCCAACTCACACGGATGTTCCATCCAACTTAAATACCCAGCGAAGGAACGCGCAGTATTTATGTGAATGAGGCAGTTGTTTATCACAGCAGTTATCAGGTTGCGGCTGGTGGAAGTAGTCGGTCAGCCGCATCCTCTTACGGATAAACGAGATAAACGAGAGCACTTTGTCGGACTCCTGTCGACGTCGAACGCTGATGGAAGGCTAAACTTGTGTTTTCGGGAACCGTCCGAGCTGATACTGCTTATGCAGGGCTTAGCTCAGCAGATGCGACCTATCGGTTGGTTGGTGCCGCCGGGATATGGGTATTTTCCCAGAAGAGTATCCGATTGAAATATCATCTCCGGTGGATATTAAACGTAGCCTACCTCCAAGATAACCGCAAACCTCCATATCCATACTTAACTACAGCGACCAGGTCACTGTTTACACCAAAAGTAGGGGTATTCACAGAGTAAAAATTTTTTTATAACACTCCTTCAAAATTTTTTCTTTTACGTTTCGAAGTGAGTAAATTTTCGGTCTAAAAAATTCGTTCTTTCGCACACATGCTCCATTTGGGCCCTAGTTGTGTCCCGAAACCTTGCAGCCCGATCGGAATTTACCCAGGGGTGTTGAGGGGCGAAAAATGAGTACAAAAGTAGGTATTTTTACTGTTATTTGTGTTTTAGTAACACAAACTTTTGAGGTATCGTTTTCCATGTTTTCTAGAACGTGAAGACCGAATAAGAAGTCGATTTTTACCTAAGAGCGGAAAATTGAGGTTCTAACGACGTGTCAGCCTTAACTTTACGTTAAATTTTGATCTGAAATCCCTCCCATCGCTCGGCACATTCACTGGTGCATTGAAGGCGCGTTTCGGGAAATGAGCACATCTCTCTCCTTCTACCTACTGTATTCTCTCACTTTTCTCTTCCATCCTACTAATTTCTTTTTCTTCACCTCCTTCTTCAATTCCCTTCTTTTCACCACCTTCTCCCTCTCCATTTATCTACCTTCATTTTACTCTTCCTTCTCCATTCTTCCATTCTTTCTTCCTCTTCACCTTCTTTTCCAATCTCTTCTTTTTACCACCTTCTCCTTCTTCATTTTCTACTGAAATTTGTTATTTTGTTCTTCGGTTTTCTTTTCCCTTCCATTTAAATTCTGTGTTCTTTTATAATAAATATATATAAGTTACTTTGAGCTTTCAAAAGCTAGGCGGGAACATTGTTCCTATTTTGGAAATAAAGTTATTGTTATTATTATTGTTATTATTATTATTAAAACATCGCCGTTCTTCCGCACACAGTTTGGGTCCCCATTTGGGAACAAATTTGGGACCTAGTTGTGCTCCAAACCTCGGCAGCCCGATCGGAATACACCCAGGGGTGTTATGGGAGAAAAATGGGTGTAAAAATAGAGGTTTTCGAGGTTTTGGTGGACATAGGTTGTGACGTACAGTTTTCCATGTTTTTTAGGGCGAGAACACCGAATATGAAGTTGATTTTGACCAAAGGGTGAAGAATTGAGGTTGTAACAAAGGTTGAGCTCCCGAAATTCATTTTTTATGAGTCAAAAACCTGGCAAATTGTCTGAAATCACCATTAATTGGTATAATAACACTAGAAGTAGTATCAACCGGTGAATCAAGACAATTAAATGGCAATATCAATGTTCAAAAATAATCTGTAAAAAAAGCCGAGCCTAATTCGTGTTTTTGGGGGCCAAATTGGTGGAAACCATCAAAAATATCTAATTAAATAATTGCACATGAAAGAAACAATAAATGAACAGCCAAAATTTCTGACCCATGTGACAAGGACTTTGCAGCGTTTTTGGTTATTATTCTGTGAATAGGACACCTATATATCTTCACATTCGGTCTCTTCGCCCTGAAAAACATGGAAAACGATCACAAGCTCATGTTATTAAAATAACATTAAAAACCCCTATTTTTACACCCACTTCTAACCCACAACACCCCTGGGTATATTCTGATCGGGCTGCAAAGTTTCGGGACGCAACTAGGGCCCAAATGGAGTCCGTGTGCGAAAGAACGACTTTTTAGACCGAAAATAAATAGATACTATAGTTATGGCTATGGAAATAAGTAGATATGGATGACACGGCGTACGAACATTGCATTTTTGGAATCTTCGCACCTTGACAAGTAACAAAAAATGTATAGAATAGTTGGGTAGGTTCGTTTTGATACGGGACCATCTGCGATCCAACCCGCGTGTACCCTCAAAATTTCAGCTCTCTACGACTATTTTTCACGTAGTTAGGAGCGTTACAAGGAAACGGTCAACATTTCATGTTCGCGCATGCGCAGACGAAAGTTACAGTACGATTCCAATGAAATTCATATGGAACTATCAAAGCATTATTCCTGATCGACCCTACAAATCTGAACTCATTTGTAGCTATGGGCGTTTCAATTATTTCACGTTTGCGCATGCGCAGACGGAACGATTTTCATGATTTTTGAAACGGGACCACCTGCGATCCAACCCGCTTGTACCCTCAAAATGTCAGCTCTCTACGACTATTTTTCGCGTAGTTAGAAGCGTCACAAGGAAACGGTCAACATTTCATGTTCGCGCATGCGCAGACGAAAATTGCATTACGAATCCGATGAAATTCATTTGGAACTATCAAAGTATCATTCATTATCGACCCTGTAAGTTTGAACTCATTTCAACGATATTTAAGGTAATTATGGGCGTTTTTCAGTGATTTTGGTGTGGAACCGTCTGTGACCCAACTCGCACTTACTCTCCAAATTTCAGCCCATTTCGACCATTATTTCGAGTAGCTATGGACGCTACAAGGAATCTGCTGAGTGAATACATGGGTGTATTACTCGCAGAATAATAAACCAAAAGCTGGACCAGTACCTACCGTATAACTAAGTATTTTCAAAATTCACAATAACTCGACAGACACCCTGTACAGGCTACTTCGAAAGGAGATAAATAAACTGTTTCACGATGACATAGACAATCAACCTCTTAAATTTTAATGAAAGAAGGGTGAAGCACAATCAATAGTAAATAGATCTGTGTAAAAATGATGATTGGAGCAGTAGGTAAGGGTTGAGAAATGTGCATATTTGGTGACTGAGGAGAGGAGGACAGGGATACACAATTCGTAAATAAATCAGGGTCAGATCAACTCCGTGCTGGGCCACAGTTTTAACTATCCAGCACGGTCACCCCAGTGTTATACCTACTATAATTTATTTGTATTTGAAGATGACAAATAAACCAATTCATTCATTCAATGTACAGGCCTAAGGTTCATAAATAGCAGACCGGTAACTGCCCTGGACCAAGCCAGTGTGACGCAACTCGGTTTTGAAGCTGCCCATAGGAAGCGACTTCGCCTGCCACATCCGATTGAACCCGTTTCCTGAACCATCCCGAAGAGGAAACGCCGAGTCCATTAGATAATTTGCCAGCAGGCGGTTGATCGCTGAACCGTATTATTTAAAATAAAATAAAAACCGAAGTAAAATCGGGTGACTCAACTTCTGATCAGTCCAAGAGAACCGGATGTAGGAAAGAAAGTGTGACGGAGGCAACGGAAGTAACCAAACACCAAAGATTGAAATGTCATTTGCCTGATGAGAAGTTGTACAGTAAAGAGAAAACCATACGTCAGATCTCGTATTGGTGATACCAAGAGACTTATATACCTGTTAAGATAGTACGAATGAAGTTGAAAGTTGTCGTGACGCCTGCACATTGTGGTACAAAGATTCAACAGCCTTCTCTTTTTAGATTTAATATTTAGGTTAATCGGTTGAATTAGACCTTTTACCAAATGAATTGAACCTTCTACCAAATGAATTGAACCTTTTCCCAAACGAGTTATACCTTTTGCCAAAATAATTCATCTTTTTCCCAAAATAATTAAACCTCTTCCCAATACAATTAAACTTTTTCCCAAAATAATTAAACCTTTTCCAGAAACAATTCTCAGCAAAACAAACTCTAACAAAAAGGAATGTAATAGAAATAAAGAAACGACATAACAACCAGTATAAAATCAGTGAGCAACTCATGAAGTAGAAACGACTAGTGAATCCCTTCCGAGTGATACCTATCACTCGGAAGGGATACAACTTCATATTAGGTAGGTACCTATGCGGCTATTCCTCCTTAATGACCCAACAGCGTTTGGCCACCGTTTCTCCTAACCGTATACCACTTTTCTCCTGTACTGTTCGATTCGAATGAATGTTATAGTGAGTGCTAGCGATTCTAGCTCAAGTTCTATTTTTGTTGATGGGCGAAGGCGTTGAGCTGTAACTGAAAGTGAATCAAGTTCATCAGAATCTGCTGTCGCTAATCAGAATGTTAGACAAGTCACTTTGTTGAGAAAAATGTCTCCCTTATTGGGAAAAACATCTGATCATGGATATGTCTGTTTTTCGCAGTAAGGGAGAAATTAAGTAATTTGCATAGAGTGATAAACACAGTCGCTTGATCCTACTATCTGTATCCCTTTCTATATAACGAACGGTGCCAATTGCGCCATTAACGAGTCCGTCAAGTACGTCAATATTTGCCCGAATCATATATGATGGTTTCCCAATGAGAAGCTTCAACATATATGGTAAACCGGCAATACTTACCATCAGGTTTCAGCTTGTGCACTTTACTTCGAGCACCAGCAAGTTGCTCAGCGTGATGACGTCCTGAGTAAGTGTATTTTGAGCAACATATTCAATCATTTCTTCATAGAGTGAATAGCATAGAAATTAGCTGTAGGAGCAAATCAGCTGACCCGGGGCCTGGGCAGTGTCAAGTTAAAGTCCTAAGGAGGCTACATACCAAATTACAGCTTCATAGAGTGAATAGCATAGTAATTAGCTTTAGGAGCCACTAAGCTGATCCCGGCCCTATGCTGCTTAAAGTGTAAGTCCTAAGGAGGCGTCATGCCAAATTTCAAGTCTCTACCACCACGAGAATTGCGCCAAAAACCGTCACTTTTTTTGTAACACGCAAATTTTGGAATGACCCCCAGCCATAAGACATATCCATGTCACAATTACAGAGGCGCGTGGATATTAATAGTCGTGTTCAAGTTAACTCTGACAACTTTCCTGAAGTTCTTTCACAAGTACACCAAAAACTGAGTCAAGTGGAGGAAGTGACGTGAAAAATGAAAGGAGGAGTCACAAAATTCAACCAAAATATTGCTAGACAATTGTGGAGTTTTTGGGTTTCGTATTGCTGTGGCGCTGTAAAACTGACTCCAGCCAATTGAAAACGCTGCGAAGTCCTTGTCACATGGGTTTATTATTCTACTGGACTTACCTACAGAAATGCTGGCTGTTTCTTTCATGTGCAATTATTGAAAAAACTATTTTTGACGGTTTCCATCAATTTTGGCCGCCAAAAACACGAATTAAGCTCCTATTTTTGACAGATTATCTTTGATCATCGATAGTGCCATTTAACTGTCTTGATTCACCTGTTGGAACTACTTCTAGCGTTATTTTACAAATTTATGGTGATTTCAGACAATTTCCCATGTTTTTGACTAATAAAAAATGAATTTCGGGAGCTTAACCTTCGTCACAACCTCAATTCTTCACTCATTGGTCAAAATCAACTATAAATTCGGTCTTCTCGCTCTAAAAAACAAGGAAAACGATACCTCACAAGCTCATGTTTACTAAAACCTCAAAAAACTTCGAAAACCCCAATTTTTACACCCGTTTTTCCCCCAGAGCACCTCCGGGTGTATTACGATCGGTCGGCCGAGCTTCGGAGCACAACTGGGACACAAATGTGTTCCACCAAACAGTGTGAGGATGAACGACGATTTTAGACTAACATTTAACGTAGATTTAAGGCTGTAACTTCGTTAGAACCTCAATTTTCCAACCTTCGGTCAAAATCTCACAAGCTGACGTTACTAGAACACCAAAAAAACCCTATTTTTACCCCCATTTTTCGCCCCTGGGTATTCCGGTCGGGCTGCGAAGTTTCGGGACACAACTAGGGCCCAAATGGGGCCTGTGTGCGAAAGAACGAATTTTTTAGACTGCAAATGAAGTAAATATGGATGATACGGCGGGCGGACATTGCATTTTTGGAATCTGCGCACCTTGAAACGTAAAAGAAAAAATTTTGAGGCTGTTAAAAGTTTTTGCTGAACGAATATAGGCGTATTATTCACAGAATAATAAACCAAAATCGTGAAAAGCGCCTAGGGAATTAGTTGAATGATGCTGTGGGTTAGGTATTTCGTGTAGAAACCCTGAAACTTGATACACATCACTCGCTAAAAGGCTAAGGTGGAAATAAATATATTTATACGAGTACCTCTACTACTATCATTAACGAATGATTTCTACAATGCAGAAGCAGCTATGAGAACGGGGCCGTTACAGGGCGTATCTTGGGCCGCTGAAGCGTTTTAAAACGTTCCGACCCATTTCCGAGTCCGTCCAGTTAGATTCGCTTCTCTCGAATCGGCTTTTCCAAGAGATTAGATAGACGTAGTTCTTCCGACCCACCAGAATCGCCGCGATTAGGAATACGAGTTCAGCACGAGTGCAGGATTTCACCAACAAATCCAACACCCCCCCCCCCCCCCCCCCCCCCTCGTTCAAGTGGTTCTTCCTGATTTCCACATTTTAGATTTTTAGGATTTTGAACATATTAGCTAATTTTTTAACTGACAGACAGAGAAAGCGAATGTGATTCAGTGCAGTTCTCAGCTTAGTTGTCATCTGTAGATGTCGGACATAAGCCGATGTCGGACATGTGATCCAGAGAGAACAAAAAACAAATCAGAATAAGAAGCATCTCGTATCGAGATGACAAATTGAATCGAAGGGATCGAATCGATTGTGAAATGAACGATTTTGGGGTTGAAATCAGATTATGGGGCAGTGCAGTGGCCCAAAGTGGGCGTGGCAAACAACATTTTTACTCCACTGATGCGCGGATGGGCCAGTTTTCTCGGTTGCCATGGCGACACTAGGCCCCAGGACCCAGAACCTACATGCCAGTTTCAGGAGCTTAGGTTTCAATTTCGATTGCAGGACATCGATTACTGTCGCTTTATTCCGATAACATGCTTGGTCTATGGAGGCAACATGAGGGAACCCCCATGGATGCTCTACTAGAATATTGAATATCCATAACCAGAGAACTCTGGCATGTGGCTGTTGAACTTGTGAAAAATGCTAGGTAGGTAGGTACAGTTTATGGAGGGAAATTCAAATGCCAACTGAACAATGGTTGGTATTTTTTACTCGTGTTTTTGGGTCCAAGTGGCCTTATGGACTGGTGATAATATCGCTGGTCTTAGAGGGGGAGACTGTCGAGGCTCCACCGTCACTCTACCTCACGCTGTCACATACTTTACCGGCGACTTTAAAGTACACCGTACCGGGACCGAAAATAACGAGTACAACAATAAACGAAAAAATATCTACGTCAGCAATCGAGGGCAGCTCAGTAGAATACAAGACTTCTGTTACCGATCTGATTGAATCGTTCTTTCAATAATAAGTGTTTTGGTTTTGGCACCCTTGTGATTCGACGAATACTGGACTCTATTTTTGGGCAAATATTAGACAGAGAAAATTAAAAGCGATTAATTCTCTCGTGATTAAAAGCATAAAAACCATAATAAAAAAATCATAAAACCCCCAACTTTCCAATCACCAACCTATCATAATTTATGTACGTTTTATTTTCAAACATTCATTGAAAAAGAGAAAAAAATGTCTGCAAATGCTTTTTTGAATTGCTTCTGGGAATTTAGCCTTTTTTTAGCCTCACTGACCGACAGGCATTACGCAGGGCGAACAAGAATTTTGAAACCTTCATTAGATTCAGAAGGAACAAACTGAAGGAGTAGGCTGATCCCATTATTTTATCCAATCATCCAGTTATAAGCACGTATAATAATTAGTACCTACATCGCTCAGAAATGGAGCACTTCTACCCACTTTTGAGGTGCGCGAAGGCGTTCGATTTTCGAACAGCTGCTTCAACGATTCAAATCACATGGAAGGTATGTGAACCTAGTAAACTCTCAAATGATACAAGTCATTTCTGGGGACAGATATCATGTCGATTAGGGACCTTTTACGCTCTTCAGAATACATTTATGTGGGTAATTCAAGATTATCTAAAACTGAGTCCTGGGCTCATGGAATTTATACTGAAAATGTTTCGCGATCTACGTCAAAACATGAAAACGAAGAATATAATTATTGTAGCTTCCACTGCATTACTATTGATTCCATACAAATCTAGACCACTTTACAGGTACTCGATTACCTATATAACATACAATATAGTATTATATAACATAAGTAAGTTTTCCTATTCTTCCCATTTTTTCTCGATCTTCCTTTCTCTCCTTTTCATTTTCCTCCTTTCAGCTAATAACACATTCCTCCCTAAATACCTACTTATTATTGCTATTCATACTTGCTACATTTTTTGCTATTATACATTTTTGTTTTCAAAGTTTCACCACTATCCACTTGAATTTTTATCTATGATTAAAGTTCGTATTGTAAATTTATAGTTATTGTATATATAGATCCATGTGCGCAATTAGGGAACAAAAGTTCCTATGTACATCGTCAGAAAATAAATAAAAATATATACAAAAGTTGTAATGTGACGCTGTGTTAATATCTAATAAAATTCATCCATTCTTTTATTGATTCAAATTTAGGGAATGATCCTGATAAACAGCTTTATCCAAAGCGCCAGTACTCAATTAACAAACTCCATGAAGCAATGTGAGGTTTCACCAGTCATATTCGAAGTTTTTATGGTGCTATAGTGAATAACCTACGTAAGTGTGGTGGTGAGAATTTTTACCTTCTTCTTGCTGTAGCTGGTAAGCCAGGGCGCCATCTTCGTGAACGAGCCATTCCTTGCACACTGTGAACAAAAATGAATGAATCATTTCGAATCCCCTCAAGTATGAATAGGTAAAATACAAATTATTTGAATAACAAAGACGTTTGGAGGGACGTTTCTCACTGTTGGATTTTTATGGTTAAAAAAAATGTATGCAAACAAGGGATACTATATATATGAAGGCTATGTGGGGGATTTCAGTTAAAATTTGGCGCCGTCTTCAAAAATGTTGTTGCATCGGCTTTGAATAAATTTCGTTAGTTGAGCATAATTTTGCTTCCACACTACCGAAGGTAGGGAAGCCTTGGATTCGTGACTGAGTAAAAGAAAAATTTATGCCCTCCAAAATGAAAATTTCTACTACCATTTTGCGTTTCAGACATCGAGGAACATATTTGGTTCCGTGTCTGTCTGTGGTAATTCCTTGTAACGCCCATATAACTACCCGAAATAATGGTCGAAATGGGCTGAAATTTGGAGGGTAGGTGTGGATTGGGTCACAGACGGTCCCACGCCAAAATCACTGAAAAAGTACAGTAACTTTCGTCTGCGCATGCGCAAACGTGAAGGACTTGAAAAGCCCATAACTAACCTAAATATCGTTGAAATGAGTTGAAACTCGGAGGGTCGATCAGGATAAATACTTTGATAGTTCCAAATAAATTTCACTGTAATCGAACCGTAACTTTCGTCTGCGCATGCGCGAACATGAAATGTTGACCATTTTCTTGTAACTCTCCTAACTAAGCGAAAAATAGTCGTAGAGAGCTGAAACTTGGAGGGTAGTCGCAGGTTGGATCGCAGATGGTCACATTTCAAAATCATGGAAGTCGTTTCGTCTGCTCATTCGCAAACGTGAAATACTTGAAACGCCCATAACTACTTTTAAATATCGTTGAAACGAGTTCAGATTTGAAGGGTCGATCAGGAATAATTCTTTGATAGTTCCGTATGAACTTCATTGAAACCATACTGTAACTTTCGCCTGCGCATGCGCGAACACGAAATGTTGGCCGTTTCCTTGTAACGTTTCTAACTACGCGAAAAACAGTCGTAGGCAGCTGAAATTTTGAGGGTACACGCGGGTTGGATCGCAGATGCTCCCGTATCAAAATGAACCGTCCCAACTATTCTATACGTTTATGTGATTCAAGTGAGGAAGCTGTACCGCCTATTTGAATTGGCAGACTTTTTCTTTTTTTTTAACCCTGTAGAGTAAATTTTGGAGTCATCACAACTGTTTATTTTGCCAAAAAATTTTCTTACAAATAACTCGTAACAGAAATTCCCCGTTCCCTAACGCCTACTGTAACAGAAGTTTGTAAAGATGTAGGAAAATGCTGTTCGAAGGATCGGTGTGATAACTCCCTCAAAAGAACTGGAATACGCCACCCTAAGGAAGAAAAGCAAACTCATAGGAAACGTCACGGTTGAGCGTAGACCACGATTTTTTTTCTTCCTCTCATCTGTTCAGCCTGAGAGCGACTCCTTTTGATAGATAGCAAAGGGGGGACTCGAAGTCCTTGGAGGCGGTGTTCGGGAACGTTTTCTGTTGAAAGCGACTTCTTTAGCAGTTAAACGGAGGAAACACGGTCTTTAAAAGACTATTTTTAAAAAGATGAAGCGAAACGGTATTTTCGGTTCGAGAGGTTAAACCTGGGAAATGGCTGTTATTGTAAGGACAAGAGGCCCAGAAATGTTCATCGAAATCCGTTGGATAGAACCGGAGATGGAGATTTTACAAGTTTTTCGATCCGCGCATGCGCGTGTCAGTGCAACTGCAACGAATTTCACAGGTGGTCATGAGGTACTCGACCTGCATGATCCCTTAATATTTTAGCAAAATATTTTTGAACAGAACCGGTGTCACGATTGGGTCGATGATTTTTTAGCCCTTGCGCAGACGAGTCACCTTTGGAATTTGATTTCACTCGTACAAACAAACTTTGATACTGGAACATCTTAGGACATCCTCAACATTCCAGTTCTGAATTCTCAAACAATAGCGAGCTGTTGAGTCCTGATTAGTGAAATATTGATGTAAATCTACACTATATTCTACGCCTATTCACTAAGCGAAAGAGACATCTCTTTTCGGTCAGACTCTCTCTTTTGGCAGAAGAGAGTTTTATAGTATCCATGACAAGGTTATTCATTAACTTCTGAAAGAGAGAGTTGGGGGCCATCTTGGCATTTCCGATCTCTTTCAGATAGACAGCTAATTAGGTGTCTTTCCTCGAAAGAGAGAGTCTATTTCTCGTCTGCTGGCCTATTCACTAAAATAGATAGTGGAAGGAGATTATCGATTTTGAAAATCTCCCGCGAGAGATAGTCTCCCCCGGGAGGCAGTCTCTTCCAATGTCTTCGGGGTCGCCTATTTTACAGAATAGCTCCAGTGACCTTGAGAAAGAGATATGGATCCTAATGCACGAAAATCCCATTGTATCCATGAAGTGCGAGATGTTTGTGCCCCCGGGAGTTCAATTCCTTAATAATGAACGCATTAGTAATACCTATTCAATGGTTGCCTATCTACCTCAATCCATAATTGTACGTTTTTACTCATGAATGGGATACAAGTTTAAATGAAATTGAAAAAAAAGCCAATTATAAACAGAAAAAGTCGAATTAGGGGGCTTAATGCTTGTATTATATCTACACCTAATGAACGGCCACTCTTCGGTAGGAAGGTACCTACCTCAGCCCGTACTTGGACGTTTTTACTCATGAATCAATAATATGTATATATTTTTAATGAAAATTGACTTACCTTTATGAAATGAAAAAAACAAATGATCAAAATTACCGATGTGGTTGTGGATGAACGAGGATATTACACGATTTATCACTGTCAAACAAACGAGAAATAGACTCTCTCTTTCGAGGAAAGACACCTAATTAGGTCTCTCTGAAAGAGATCGAACATTCCAAGATGGCCACCAACTCTCTCTTTTAGAAGTTACTGAATAACCCTGTCATGGATACTATAAACATCTCTTTTACCGAAAGAGAGAATCAGACTGAAAAGAGATGTCTCTTTCGCTTAGTGAATAGTGAATATCCTCGTTCATCCACAACCACATCGGTAATTTTGATCGTGTGTTTTTTTCATTTCATAAAGGTAAGTCAATTTTCATTAAAAATATACACATATTATTGATTCATGAGTAAAAACGTCCAAGTACGGGCTGAGGTAGGTAGCTACCTACCTAAGAGTGGCCGTTCATTAGGTGTAGATATAATACAAGCATTAAGCCCCCTAATTCGACTTTTTCTGTTTATAATTGAGACTTTTTTTTCAATTTCATTTAAACTTTCATCGGATTCATGAGTAAAAACGTCCAAGTATGGATTGAGGTAGGTAGGTACCCATTGAATAGGTATTGCTAAGAAATGCGTTCATTATTAAGGAATTGAACTCCCAGGGGCACAAACATCTCGCACTTCATGGATACTATGGGATTTTCATGCATTAGGATCCATATCTCTTTCTCAAGGTCACTGGAGCTATTCTGTAAAATAGACGAACCCGGGAGACATTGGAAGAGACTGCCTCCCGGGGGAGACTGTCTCTCCCGGGAGATTTTCAAAATAGATAATCTCTTTCCACTATCTATTTTAGTGAATAGGCCCCCAGGTGTCTTTATCAAGTAGTTAAGGAACGGAAGAACAATACGTCACAGAAATCAAACCTGAAATGAAAGTGGAAATTTGAATGAAGTGAAAGGTGGTATTTTTCACATAAAAATTAACAACTTGAGGAAGATTTCTCCGTGGAAAATCGGAATAATTGTTTTAGAATGGCGTGAAAGAAAGAATTTCAAGCGAAACCAGGACCCTTTCGAAAGAAAGTGATGAAAACGGCGGAATCATTTCCCGAGTGGAGGTTTCTTCAGTTCACACTGTTCGCATCTGGGCGAAGTCTCTTTCTGACGAACCAAGTCGTTAGTGGCAATTAAAACGGGGTAAGGTGCTCGGATACAGGAAACGCTTGGAAAGATTACGACGAAGATATAACAGGAGTAACCTAGTAAGGATAAAAAGAACACAGGAAAGGAACAACTCTGAAAACTTACAGACCACAAAAATTTTGTAATATGTGATAGCACATGCGTACCGAATACCTCATAGCCCATCAATCACGTATTCGTCCTTAGCACTGAAAAACCACTCAAATTTGAAATGTTCAAGTACACCTGATGGAAGGACGAAACTTTCACTAAATGTAGTTGTCAGGGCAAATCCAACAGAGGGAAGTTTGATGGAGGGGGACAACAGAGGGAAGACATTCATGAAATTTATACCATTTGTAAGCATAAGTAGCAGGAACGGGATCGGCGTCATTTTGGTCTCATGGATGAGAACACTTCCTAATAACTTTTACAGTAAATTTTGGGGTCGACTCAAAAACCATTTATTTAAAAACCTCGTTCAAGTGGTGAATGTACCTAATTTTAGAGTAATCGAGGAAAATTGGATCATTTTATATTTCGTGAGAGGCAGTTAGAACGAAATTCGACTTATTTTGCTCATCCAGATGTGGAAACTACTCTCGTCAGGATAGTGATAACAGATGGAGCTGAGAGGAGGTCTTTCACTGCCAAAGATGACAATTCTCCCCTTGTTTTTGAAAGTAAAATATTCTGGGACTTGGTTTGGTGCGAAATTTGTTGAAGGAGAGTGGAAAATGCGCACTAAACACGAGCTTGACCAGTTGATCAAGGTTAGGTTCATCAAGGCCCAGAGGATCCAGTGGTTTGGACACCTCGCTAGAACGGACACAAGCAGATCCCTAAAAGTGCTCAACGATGAAATAGAAGGGACCAGAAGAAGAGGACGTCCAAGGAGAAGGAGGACAGATGGTGTGCACGAGAACATGAGTATCAGGAATACAGAGGAAACTACGCAGGACAGAGCGAGCTGCAGTCCACATAGAACTGTAGCGCCAAAGGAAGAAGAAGAAGATGTGAAAACACATAAATAACTTTGTGACGTAGAAATATCGTAAATGTGTACAAACATATAGAAATATTGGACACAGAAAAATATGTTCACAGAAAATGTCAGATATTTTCTATGTAAAGAATGTAAGAAGATGTGAAAACACCTAAACAACTTCTTGACATAGAAATATCGTAAATGTGTGAAAACACGTAGAAATATCAGATGGATATTCTAGTAGAGCATCCATGATGGTTCCATAGACCAAGCATGTTATCGGAATAAAGCGACAGTAATCGATGTCTTGCAATCGAAATCGAAACCTAGGCTCCTGAAACTGGCAGGCCCTGGGACCTAGTGTTCCCATGGCAACTGAGAAAAGTGGCCTGTCCACGCACGCTCAGTCAAGTAAAAATGTTGTTCGCCACGCCCACTTTGGGCCCTGTCCCCTGATTCTGATTTCCACCCCACAATCGTTCCTTTTCACCATCAATTCGATCCCTTCGATTCAATTTGTCATCTCGATACGAGATACTTCTTTGTCTTCCGATTTGTTTCTGTTGTCTCGCGAATCACATTCAAATTTCTCTGTTGAGTCTTTTGTCAGTTTTCAATTTATTGCATCAAATGCTGTGCGTTTTGCATGCAGTCCGGTTCCGATGACAGATTTGTATTTGTGGCACCTGCCTGCGTTTTGTCCTGTTTGCTGTTGTGGTCTTGGTTTGTGGATCGATTTAGTGTCGTAACACACAGATAGCCTAGCTCTAGTCAATAGCTTCTCCATTCAAGTAGGTACCAGCCGACGGGTCATTGTTTTGTTACATTTTAGTTTACTATATTTTTATAACATGTGAATTCAGTGGCTAATTTGCAGTAGAAATTGTCGACGTTGTCGTACGACGATATTGTTGATTAAAAGAGATAAGCCTTGCTGAATATCACTCAATCAGTAAATAATGTTAGACTATTGTTGCCTTGGGGTATTTTGTTGACAAATCTGTTGGTTTTGTTCTGGTTTGGTGCCCCACCTTTTCAGACCCTACGCACTGCTACTGGTCAAGACCCATACAATGAGAATCCGCTCCTTCAAACAAGTTCTGTTCCAATTCATAACATTTCCACTAATTTCTACCTCATAAGCGATACGAATGGAATTGATTTCATTCACCAAAAATTTGTAAAAAGGAGACAAATAGATTTCGTATTTCGAAATCAATGTACAGTTGTAGGTCGACCACAATAAAAAATAAAAATAATCGTCACCGACCTACTTTATTGTTTTGTTCCAGTGCACAGCTATTTTGATAACACAGTTTACTTCTGTCGGAGTTTCCCAGTTGTGGGATCGGTTCGTGGTTTCGTGATCCAAGCTCCAGTTCTTTGTGTCAAAACAATCTCGCAACCCCGATACGACATCACGTCCTGTTTTCGTGACTGTCACCGCTCATTGACGAAACAGAGTCGATTTTCCGAGAAACTTTTCTTGCGTTTGAAACAAAACTTGAAATCCTTCTCCTCTGTCTTCAAGTTACCAGTAGAAGCTTGTAATCACAAGATGAAGAAAAACGCTGCAAAGTCCTTGTCACATGGGTTTATTATTATATTGGACATACTTACAGGAATGGTGGCTGTTATTTATTGTTTCTTTAATTAGCGATAATTGAGATGGCTACTTTTCGTGGTTTTCACCAATTTTGGCCTTAAAAAACTCGAATTAGGCTCCCGTTTTTGACAAATTATCTTTGATCATTGGAAGTGCCATTTAATTGTCTTGATTCACCTGTTGATAATACTTCCTGATGGTGATTTCAGACGACTTTCAGGGTTTTTGACTCATAAAAAATGAATTTTGGGAGCTGAACCTTCGTTGCAACCTCAATTCTTCACTCTTTGGTCAAAATCAACTTCGGTCAATCATATTCGGTCTTCTCGCCCTAAAAAACATGGAAAACTCCTCACAAGCTCGTGTTCACTAAAACCTCAAAAATCCCTCGAAAACCCCTATTTTTACACCCATTTTTCTCCCATAACACCCTTGGGTGTATTCCGATCGGGCTGCCGAGCTTTGGAGCACAACTAGGACCCAAATGTGTTCCCAAATGGGGACCCAAACTGCGTGCGGAAGAACGAAGATTTTAAAAAAAATTCCGTAAGCTGAAGGGTGAAACTTTGTCAGAAACTCAATTGTCCACTCTTTGAACCCTTTGTAATCCGGTACTTCGCCAAACCGGCCCCTCCAATAGCCCGGTGACGTTTTCAGAAGGCCGGGCGGGGAGCAAGAAGGGGGAAACATTCAAGAAAAAAATTATTTAAAATGGCATTCCAAGCAAAGAAGCGAAAGAAAATTGACGCTTTTTGGTTTATTAGTCTGTGAATAACACACCTATGTATTCGCTCAGCAAACAATTTGTATAACCTCTCAAAATTTTTTTCTTTTACGTACTGTAATAAAACGTGTGCACCTCAACGTAGGTTTTATTCAGCGAAATTCTGCATAGGTAATACAATAGGAACGGATTTTTCAAGAACATTCTAAAACAGCATGGTAACCGATAAAACTACTCAATTGATGGGGAATAAGGATAATTCAGAACTGTAGTTTTATCACACGTACCATGCATACCGGCTTCATTTTTGGTATAAAAAATTCGTTCTTTCGCACACATGCTCCATTTAGGCCCTAGTTGTGTCCCTAAACTTTGCAGCCCGATCGGAATATACCCAGGGGTGTTATGAGTGAAAATGTGGATAAGAATAGGTAGTTTTTGCGTTTTAGCAACATGTTAGTAACATGAGCTTTTGAGGTATCGTTTCCATGTTTTTTAGGACGAGAAGACCGAATATGGAGTCGACCAAAGAGTGAAGAACTGAGGTTGCAACGAAGGTTCTGCTCCCAAAATTCATTTTTTGTGAGTCAAAAACCTGGGAAATTGTCTGAAATCACTATAAATTTGTATGCATGTATCTGTAACACTGGAAGTAGTATCATAGGTGAATCAAGATAATTCAATGACAATTTCAGTGATCGAAAACATCTTTTTCAGAAATAGCAATCTAAGATTCGTCTACCCTCAAATATATCGTTGTGGGTGTCTTCAGTGAGGTCTCAACCGTGCCGTATTCATTCGAGAACAATAAACCCATGTGACAAGGACTTTGCAGCGTTTTTTTTAGACCTGTTTTCTCAAAGGAATAAGTAAAGTACAGAAATGAAGACTTCGTTTTTGTTATAATTCAAAAGCAAACCTAATGTAGGCCTAACTGACAGATTTTAATTATAAATACATACATATTTTGTGTAATAAACCTAGATTTTACTATTAAAATGCGTTTCGGTTTATTATTTTCAGTAATGAACCATTGGAATCGAGCATGAAAAAAAATTCTAACCCCCCCTCAAAATTGTATGGTTTATGTTTCAAGGTATGTAGAATCCAAAACTGCAATAAAAATATTTCTGTCTGTCCGCCGTACTGGCCACTTTTCTTAGTTACCATGAAAGAAAATTGATGAAATTCGGGTTATAGGTTCCGTTCGGGGTCTAGTTGGTCCTCGAAGCTCGACGTTACTGTCAGTCATCTCTAAGGGGGTTCAAAATAGGGGTTGAAATTTTCAGAACGCCGTAGCTCGAAAACTTTTTTTTAGGTTATTAAATTTTTCTTGAGCTAAACAATTTTTTGAGACCACCCGGATCATTGTACGTCCAGCCGTTCGTGTGCACCAAAAGGCTTCGTCAACACGATCGTGAATCAAACGGTATAAATCCGGCCCGGATATCATCACTAGGGAGCACCTGATTATAGTCAAGGATGGCTGTATGAAGTCGAGTTGGTTTTTCTGTGATATTATTTCATTTGATAAGTGATGGACTAATAGATTTTGTTGGTAGGTACTTGTGAAACTTGAACAAACGTTGAAGTATTATTGATGGGTAAATTATTACACAACGGCAAATTATTACACAACGGTAAATTATTACACAACGGTGAATTACAACACAACGGTTCATCTACCTACAAGGGGCTAGATTTTGTTGATAGGTACTTTTGCAACTTGAACAACCGTTGAAGTATTATTGATGGGCAAGTTATTACACAACGGTTCATTATACTTGACCAGAGGGTAGGTACTGACCACAGAAAACAGTGATCTGTGCAGAAGGGGCATCAATTTCACTCCACATCAACAATTTTCCTTCAGAACTTCATTACTTACGTTTGTTTTTGCTGTTTTAGTTACTGCTTGTCATCGACAGAATACCTAGTAACGAGTACGGGGTTAGGTACTAACCTACGGAGGTTCTGCGATCTACATAATATGTATAGAATATGTCGTGAGTCCCTCCCGGGAACACTCCTATCATATTAAGTTCTCACCAATATCCAAACGCCAAACTAAAGCTCCGTAAATAAAGATATGAGTGGGGACAGGCGACAGAACCCAGGGTTACTCAACCTGGGGCCCCACTACCAGCTCCCTGCAAGGAGCTGGAGGGAGAGGCCCCCAAGTACTATAAAACCCCGGATCCTGGCGCTCAAGCTTCATTCGACACTTCCTCTAACCAGCTCTCTCTTCTCTCTCTTACCTTACCTCCCAGATGATCGGTTGACTACAGCCGCCTGGGAATTTCACCTCCTCTCTCCTCCTCCTTGTCTAGATGATCGGTTGAATACAGCCGCCTAGACAAGGGACCTCTCCTCTCCTCTCCTTTACCTAGATGAACGGTTGACTACAGCCGCCTAGGTAAAATTCCCTCATCCACCTCTCTCTCCTCCAAAGTCGTAGATGTTCGGTTGACTACAGCCGCCTGCGACTTTTCCTCACCTTCCTTCCACACCACCTCTCTCTCCTCCAAAAGTCGTAGATGTTCGGTTGATTACAGCCGCCTGCGATTTTTCCTCCTTTTCTCTCCTTTACCTAAATTCACTCACTCACCTTCCACGCCACCGTGATGAGAATTTTAAATTCATCACAGTGGTGAACCCGACGTTCACTCAACCTTCTTCCTTCCCACCTTCCCACCTACACGTGTCGCCCCAGTCAAATAGTTCGGTGTCCCAAATTTTAAATTCAAATTTCAACCAGTCAGTGTAAATTCGCAATTCTTGGCCCAAACCTCACCACTCAACTCTCAACTCAACGCACCACCGCTCCCGCCGATTGCGAATTTCAAAATTCGGAACCACGTCAAATTTTTGAATTTTAGTTACAGAAATGGACCCGAACTCACCGACGCCGCCGCTCCTCCGGCCGTCCCTGCTGCAGCCGCCGACCGCTACGCCGACTGACGCCGACAACCCCTTCACCAGCCTCTCACCAGCCGGCTCCGCCACATCCACAGCACCCGCCGCAGCCACCGCCGCCGCTACGGCCGCAACCGCTACCGACGTCATGACGGCATCCGCAGCGTTCCCTCTGTCGCTGCCCCCTTTCTACACGCACGACCCGGCGCTTTGGTTTTTCCAAGTGGACGCATCGTTTTCGGCCGCCAACATCCGCAGCCAGAAAACTCGATATTCCCGGATCATTTCGTTGCTGCCCTACGAGATCCTGCTGCAGACTTCCGATATCTCCCCCGACGCCGCCGCTGCGTACGACGACCTCCGCAGCCGCCTCATCAACACCTACCAGCCGTCAAAATTCGCCCGAGTCGCCGCCCTCTCCCAACCTCAACACCTCGGCGACCAGAAGCCATCCCACCTCTACCGACGGCTGCGGCACCAGCTGCACGACATTATGACGGCCGACATCGCACGTACTTTCTGGTTGCGCGCTCTCCCCCACCCCATACAGATGGCCCTCGCCAGCCACCTAGACGGTCCCGATGAGCCCCTTCTGCGACTCGCGGACACCGTCCACGACTTAGCCGCAGCCGCCAGCGTCGGCGAAGTACACGCACCCCGTCATCCCCCACCTCTGCGTGACCGCACCGCCTCCCGGGGTCGCAGCCGGACCCCCTCCCTCGACAGACGCAGGCCCACTTCCACTGATCGCCGGCGCTACCCCTCCGCCGACCGCCGACGCCAGCGCTCGCCGGAGCGACGCACCACCCCTCCCCGTGAGCTACGTAGGGGAAAGTCCCCAACGACCGCACCCCCCTCCACTACGAGACGCCCCATCAAGACTGACTACCTCCCCGCGGACCCCCCCCACCGGTGTTTCTACCACGTGAACTTCGGTGGGGAGGCCCGCAAGTGTCAGCCCCCCTGCTCCTTCCCCTCCAAGCAGGGAAACGCGGACGCCCGCCGGTAAACCCGGCGGGCCCCCCTCCTCGCCAACACGGGGGGGACCATGACCGTACCCCCCCCGCCCGCATTCACACCGCCACCACCAAGCCCCGCTACCCCTCCTACGCCGCCGCCACGGCTGCCAACCTCCCGGCCGCGCCTGCAGCGCCGCCAAAACCCTCACCCCACCACCAACGGAACAACCCCTCCCCGCCCGCCACCAGGGCAACCAACCTTCCGGCCGCCACTCGCGCCGCCGCTACCATCCCCCCACCCCGGAACGGCCCCTCCACGCCCGCCAACAGGGCAGACAACCTTCCGGCCGCCACTCACGCCGCCGCGACCGTTTCCCCACCACGGAACGGAACCTCCACGCCCGCCTCCAGGGCACAACCCCCTCCGGCCACCACTCACGCCGCCACTACCGTCCCCCCCTCCGGAACGGCAAGAAACCGCCCCGCGTCTCCTTCGAAGCGGACCAGCCGACGCCGGCGCAAATACCCACCTCCGCAATCCTGCAAAACGCCCTGCCTACCCACCAGCGACTTTTCTTGCGCTGCAAGAAAACGAATGTACCTTTCTTGGTGGACACGGGGGCGGCGCTGTCTATATTCCCAAATAACATCCTCCGTCGTCAGGCGCGCTGTTACCGGCAGCTTCTCTACGCCGCCAACGGTACCACCATCCCCTCGTACGGGACGTACCGCTCCTCAGTTCACATGAGCGGACTCGCGTACGAGTGGGACTTTACCGTGGCGGACGTGGAGAAGGCGATCCTGGGGGCCGATTTCCTTGCATATTTCGGTCTCCAGGTCGATGTCCGGAATGCGCGCCTGATAGACCCCGCTACAAAACAACCCATTCCCGGGTTTATACATGCCATCAACCACCCCCCCACACAATTTGAACGCCTCCTCCTCGACTACCGCCCCCAGCGCCGCCCCTCTGCCCACATCTCCACCGTCCAACATCATATTGAGACTTCCGGCCCCCCCATCTCAGCTAAGGCCCGCCGTCTCCACCCCCTTCAACTCTCAAAAGCTCGTCAACATTTTAACAAGCTCATAGCCGACGGTATCGTCCGCCCCTCAAAATCCCCTTGGGCTTCTCCACTCCACATCGTGCAGAAGCCCAATGGGGATATCCGCCCCTGCGGGGGCTACCGGCGCCTCAACACGAAAACCACTCCGGACCTGTACAACGTTCCCCACCTACGGGATTTTTCATCACATCTCCACGGTACTACTATTTTCTCCACCCTCGACATTTCACGAGCATTCCACCACATTAACATCCACCCACCCGACGTCCAAAAGACCGCCATCATTACCCCATTCGGACTATTCGAATACGTGAAAATGGGCTTCGGGTTGAGAAACGCTGCACAGACGTGGCAGCGCTATATGGACAGCATCCTGCGAGGCCTACCGTTCGTCTTCTGCTTCCTAGACGACGTTCTGGTGGCCTCCAGGACGCCGGAAGAACACCTCAGCCATCTCCGACAGATCCTCGACATCTTCTCCACCGAGGGCCTCCTCATAAACACGGACAAATGCGTTCTCGGCCAACCCTCCGTCCGCTGCCTCGGCCACCAAGTTTCGTCCGAGGGCATCAAACCCCTCTCGGACAAGGTCCACGCAATTAGTGACTTCCCGCAGCCCCGCACGGTGACGGAACTCCGCCGCTTCCTGGGTATGTTAAACTTTTACCGCAGACACATAAAACACGCAGCACAACATCAACAACCACTCATACACGCCATCCCCCAACCCTCCAAAAAAAATGACAACCGCCCCATCACCTGGACCCCCCAACTCATCTCCGCCTTCAAAATTTGCAAACAGGACCTAGTAGACGCCGCTCTATTGGCCCATCCCGATCCCCACGCCCCCCTATCCATCACCACCGATGCGTCCGATTGGGCCATCGGGGCAGTGCTCCATCAACACACCGGCGCCACCCCCCAACCCCTAGGTTTCTTCTCTAAAACACTGTCCCCCACCCAGAAAAATTACTCCACGTTCGACAGAGAACTCCTCGCCATCCACGAAGCCATCAAGCACTTTCGTGACTTCGTGGAGGGCAGGCAGTTCTCTGTCGTCACCGATCACAAGCCCCTCACCCACGCCCTCCTTCAGAACCGCAAATCCGCCTCCCCGCGTCGCCTCCGGCAACTCGAGTTTATCGGACAGTTCACGTCCGATATCCGATACTTGCCGGGGGCTGACAACTGCGTGGCGGACGCGCTCTCCCGACCCACCCCTACCCCCGCGCCGGTGGCGGAGTTGCTGCCATTTCCCTCCCCACACTCCCTCAAAACCATACAAGATCCAACCTCTGACCCCGCCCTTTCCAACCTTATTTCCGCATCCAAATTGGAACAACTGCCTCCCCTCGACCTCTGGTGCGACGTGACGGCCGACTCACCGCGCCCTTACGTCCCACCAGAGTTGAGGCGGCAGTTGTTCCTCCATTACCATTCTCTTCACCATCCTGGCATTCGGGCGAGCCGGGACCTCATCAAGACGCGGTACTTCTGGCCCCACATGAATACAGATATTCGTAACTGGGTTCTGGGGTGCCAGAAGTGCCAGCGGTTTAAGGTCTCGGCCCACCCCCATGTCCCCCCTCAAACCATTCCCGACTCCCTCCCGTGGGAACACGTACATCTGGACTTAGTGGGCCCCCTTCCCCCATCCGAGGGGAAGAAATACTGCCTCACGATGATCGACCGTGCCACCAACTGGGTAGAGTGTATCCCGCTCGCCCACATCACCGCGGACGCCGTCGCGACGGCTTTCCTCGCTCAATGGGTTAGCCGTTACGGTTGTCCGCGCACAATCACGGTCGATCAAGGGAGGCAGTTCACATCCGCCCACTTTTCCGATTTACTACGTTCCCTCGGCATCCAAAAAATCCACACTACCCCGTACCATCCCCAATCCAACGGGAAAATAGAGCGGTGGCACTCGGTCCTAAAACAGGCCATTTCTACATCAACCAATTCCCCTTCCTGGACAAAATCCCTTCCCTACATTTTGCTCAGCCTTCGAACATCCGCCCGTCCATCAGACCAAACAAGCCCCGCGCAAAATGCATTTAAAGACCCACTACGTTTACCGGCCGACATTTTCACCCCAAACCACACACCGTCAATTAACAGGGAACCGCTACACTCAACAACACCGACAAACGACACCACTTATCCCAAACGATTTTTCACCACTACACACATGTACCTGAAAGAGCCCGGCATCCATAAAACTTTCCAACCACTTTATGCCGGGCCCTTTCAAGTCATTCGCACAACACACACCACCGCAACCCTGTTAATTGACGGCAAACCACATACAGTCCCGTTAGCCAGGTGTAAACCCGCACCTGTGCTAACCCAACCCCCTAACACTATCAGTCTCCCACCGTCCGTTCGCGATGTCGCACCTCTTCCCAATGCACCAGTCACCTCCGTCGCCGTTTCCGGATTTCGATTCGGATCCGGAAATGGCGGCGATTCTCCGGGACGTTTTCGTCCCGGACCCGCTCTCCCCCCCTACCCCCTTCGCCCGGGCCGACTACACCGCTTTCGTTCGTCCCGCAAAGGATCTCCGGACTACCTCCCCGGCCCCGGCGATGGAAGTACCCCCAGTGGAAAATTCTGCGCGAATTTCGCACAGCCCAAGCCACGGGGGTACACCCTCCCTACTCCCCCACAGACCCTTTGATGACCTCCATCCTTCGCGAGTTCCGCCTCGCGGAACTCATGCCCCCCCCACCCCCCGTTCAAATCATCATTCCCCCCATAAATTTCAACCCCCCACCCCCCGTTCAAATCACCGACCCCCCCGAAAATTCCGACCCCCCAATTTTAACGCCCCCCCCCCCATTCTCGATTTTCGACCCCCCCATCTCTCCTTCTCCCCTTCAAACAACACCTCCCCCCCCTCCATCGCCGGGGATATCCAAAATAGCCTCCGCCGGGGCGAAACGGCCCGGGCGGCGAAACGGACGGAGGGAGCGTCCCCACATTCCCCACGTCCCGGCGGCCAAATCCCCCGCCCCGCTCTGAGCAATCACGGCGGGCCTTGAGATTCCGGAACAGTGCTAGTGTCTTCTTAATCCACTCGCACTGTACCGGAACTCGGAGCTCCGCCGTGCCCGCCTCGCCACGAGCTCGGAGCAACCGCCACCCCCACACACCACACTCACACACACACTGTCACTCACCACACCCAACACACACCCAGGAATCGGCGGTTTTCCAACACCCCGTTCCAATTTCTCCCCTACATTTGCACGGATGTTGTAAATATCGCAAATATTATACATCCTGTAATTCTTGTAAATATTGTAACCGCTGTAATTCTTGTAAATATTGTCAATCATCCTCATCTCGCCCTTGCCGATCACTTCCGTAAACGCCAAATGTTTACGGATCTTGACCAAACTTTGTACATATCCATCAACTCATCACTACTCCTTCATCTTTTGCCCATACTCCATGTAAATACTCATCTTTTGTAAATACCATGTTAATCCTCTCTGTCATATATCATACTCCATGTACATACTCATCTTTTGTAAATACCCCCTGTAACTTATCACCATGTTATATACTTACCATGTTAATCCTCTCTCATACTACCATCTTAATCCTCTCTTATACTACTATGTTACTCCTAGACTTAAGATCCGCCTTATACTACTCTCTTATGCTACCGTGTTACTCTTAGACTTAAGATCCGCCTTCAGCTCACACACTTGTTTGCATCAGCCCTCAGCTCCTGTCACCTTGCGCCTTCAGCACCACCTCTTGTTTGCCGTAGCCCTCAGCTCCTGTCACCTTGCGCCTTCAGCGACCACCTCTTGTTTGCCGTAGCCCTCAGCTCCTGTCATCTTGCGCCTTCAGCACCAATATTGGTTCAAACTGGGGGGACCTCTGTCGTGAGTCCCTCCCGGGAACACTCCTATCATATTAAGTTCTCACCAATATCCAAACGCCAAACTAAAGCTCCGTAAATAAAGATATGAGTGGGGACAGGCGACAGAACCCAGGGTTACTCAACCTGGGGCCCCACTACCAGCTCCCTGCAAGGAGCTGGAGGGAGAGGCCCCCAAGTACTATAAAACCCCGGATCCTGGCGCTCAAGCTTCATTCGACACTTCCTCTAACCAGCTCTCTCTTCTCTCTCTTACCTTACCTCCCAGATGATCGGTTGACTACAGCCGCCTGGGAATTTCACCTCCTCTCTCCTCCTCCTTGTCTAGATGATCGGTTGAATACAGCCGCCTAGACAAGGGACCTCTCCTCTCCTCTCCTTTACCTAGATGAACGGTTGACTACAGCCGCCTAGGTAAAATTCCCTCATCCACCTCTCTCTCCTCCAAAGTCGTAGATGTTCGGTTGACTACAGCCGCCTGCGACTTTTCCTCACCTTCCTTCCACACCACCTCTCTCTCCTCCAAAAGTCGTAGATGTTCGGTTGATTACAGCCGCCTGCGATTTTTCCTCCTTTTCTCTCCTTTACCTAAATTCACTCACTCACCTTCCACGCCACCGTGATGAGAATTTTAAATTCATCACAGAATAGTACATATTATATTATATAGACGGGTTATCTATACAGAGAGCTGTGATGTGTAACAGAAGGGAACCGTTGCGCAGGGATTTGCGGCGTTTTTTAAAATGAACCACTATTAATCCATCAGTCCTCTGGTCTGGTCTGACATCTGTCGGACCACTGTACGGAATTTTAGATGTTACCAATCAGCGAAAACGTAACGTTGAAAAGTTGTGACTCATAGATGTCTGCATTCTAGGCCTCGAGAAGCGTTAATTCACACGATGAGTGGGCTTGAGAAAAGGCGGCCTCGGTGGGTGTGAGTGCCTGCTACAGCACTCCCATCCTCAACTTAACGCGAAATTCGTCACCCACTAAAACACTTATCGTGACACCAGCTTCTCGCTAAACGAGTTTCTTATTCACTCAGTTATCAGCCAATTTGAGTTGATTCTCGTACACCACGGAATATCTTCAGCGTGAGTTCTTCAATTCGTCCCGGGACAGACGAGCGAGAGACAAGTGGCAATGAGACATTCCTACAAAATATATTCATAAATAAGATAAATAAAAAAATGACCGCGTATTTAATATTGACATCCAGCATTAACAACATGTACTAATGACGATGGATGTAATACTGACATCGAGCTATTAATAGATACAGAGTGTCCCACGAGACGAGACCCCCCCCCCCCCCTTTTCTTTAGGAAGCGAGTGAGAAGATATTTCAAACGGTAACACGCCATAAGTTTTAATGTGAATCTCAAATCCAAAATCGAAATATCACCAAAATGTTGAAATTTTGACACCAACTCTTGTTTTTGAAATGGGATTTTTATAGCAGATACTTTCCACTCCGCCACATACGGTCCCAAGCCAGGTTGATAGTGACGAGTGAAAATGCTTCAAGTTAATTTGGTGTAAATGTTGCACCAAATGAAAAAGCACCCGTTCATCGCGATCGTGAATCGAAAAATTGACTTCACTGCGTGATTCGGGGTGAAAAAAATACCCCACCACTGTGTAGGTATCACTGTAGTAACTGAATTTATCCAAAAATGTTTCAAGTTTTTTGCACTGTGGGGAATGAATTTTCGTCAAACATTTTTCTTGGGAAAAAAAAAATTTAAACTCTTGTAAAAATGGAAGTTTGAAGCGATGTTTTTTAAATGAGGGTGATTTTAAAGTAAAAATGCGGCAAGAAATTACCGAGATTTTGGAGCAGAAATCAGATTTTGGGGACAGGGCCCAAAGTGGGCGTGGCGAACAACATTTTTACTCGACTGAGCATGCGAGGACGGGCCACTTTTCTCAGTTGCCATGGCGACACTAAGCCCCAGGACCCAGAACCTACCTTCCAGTTTCAGGAGCCTAGGTTTCGATTTCGACTGCAGGGCATCAACTACTGTAGCTTTATTCCGACAACATGCTTGGTCCAGGGAGCCCATCATGGATGCTGTACTAGAATATTGAATAATAATAATAATAATAATAATATATTTATTGATGCATAGGACAATACAGTCCCACCTCGCGCATCAAACACACTTAAAACAAAGCAACCAATAGAGAAATAACATATATTATACATTAAAAAAAGGGAAAGCCAGAAGGGCAAATACAGAGCCAGAGGGGCATAAAAAAAAGAAGAGCCTGAAGGGCGCAAAAATAAAAGCCTGATGGGCATATATAAAATTCCGAAGGTAAAATAACAACAAAAAGGCTAATAGCACGGGTATAAGACTGAAGAGAGAAAAAATAGAAAGAAGATAGATGAATTAATGAAAGAAGATAGATGAATAATAATTAATGAAAGAAGTAGATAGGAGACACTTAAAAAAAAAAAAAAAAAGAGACAGAAAGAAATAGCAGGATAGGAGAAGAAAGAAAGACAGAGAAGAGTACAGAAAACAAGGAAGGAAGGAATATCCATAGCCAGAGAATTCTGGCGTGTGGCTGTTGAACTTGTGAAAAATGCTAGGTACAGTGTACGGAGGGAAGTTCAGATGCCAACAGAACAATGGTTGGTATTTTTTACTCTTAGTGTTTTTGGGTGCCGGGGCAGTGGCCCAAGTGGCCTTATGGACGCAACCTGCTACCTTTATAAATGTAAGTTCACCATCTTACTATCTTAATTTATAGAAGGGAACTAGATCTTTCGGTCATTCCCGAATAGAAAGCCGGTCGAGAGAAAGGGGATATCACCCACGAGCCCTCTGAAGTGCGGTTCTCTTGGTACATTAACCGGGCTTTATTTAGCTGATAACTGCTGGCGGACCGTGACTACAACGGTAAGTGTAGGGTCGACCTCACGATGTGGGCCAGTTCTGGTTTATTACATCCAATAATGAACCTTTGGAATCGACCATGAAAACGCTTTTTAACCCCCCATCAAAATTTCATGGTTTACGTTTCAAGGGACGTACAATACGAATATCAAATAAAAATATTCCATCCGCCGTACGCGGCTTTCTCCCTAGTTCCCATGAACCAAAATTCACGAAATTTGGTGTGTTGTTCCCGTTTGGGCTCTAGTTGGTCCACCAAGCTCGGCGTTACTGTCACTCAACTCTAAGGGGTGAAAAATAAGGGCTGAAACATCCATAGTGGCCCTATCTCGGAAAATCTTATTTTGATGTGTGGGTTTTCTCGCATGTTTAAATAGTTTGATTTTTTCCCTGCATTTTTGGGACCATCTGCAGCATTCTACAGTGTCGCCCTAACATTTGCCCTAAAGAGCAGGGTGTATGCAGGCATCAAGCTGCGTTGAGAGCGCACATCACTTGCCTCTCCGCCAGGTGGCCTTCGTAGCGGAGTGGTCTAGGCGTCCGAATCTGACACTTAAAATCAGAGGTTCGAATCCCGATTCCGGAACCGAATATTTTTCACTTCACATCAACAATTTCCCTTCAGAACTACACTTATGTTTTTTTTTTGCCATTTTAGCTACAACTGCTTGACCATTCAACGCATGACATTAATTTGTAGTGGCGAATAGGTGCTAAACCACGGAGGGGTTGACCTATAAGGAAGGGTTATTTACCTATATACAGAGAGCTGTGATCTGTAACAGAAGTGTGTTCTATACAAAATAATAAACCGAAATCGTAGTGTAGGGATTTGCAGCGTTTTTAATCTCCGTTCCTCCTCGTTAATCTGGTCAAAAATTGAGACAGTTCAAGAACGTGTGAATTAATTTTTTTCCGGGAAGACGAAAACCTGTGACGTGCAAGGGACCGAATACAAACGTGAAACCTCATATAAAATCATATTGTAAGTACATAGTAGGGTATGTGGGGGCCAAGACCTGCATCGACTTTTGGTTTATTATTCTGTGAATAATACACCTATGTAATCGCTCAGCAAAAAATTTTTATAACACCCCCTCAATATTTTTTCTTTTACGTTTCAAGGTGCGTAGATTCCAAAAACGCTGCAAAGTCCTTGTCACATGGGTTTATTATTCTACTGGATACATCTACTATTATGTTGGCTGTTTATTTATTGTTTCTTTAATGTGAACTAATTGAAATAGCTATTTATGATGGTTTCTACCAACTTTGGCCACACGAATTAGGTACGCTCCTTTTTTTGTTTGTTTTCCAAATTATCTGTGATCATTGGTAGTGCCATTTAATCGTCTTGATCCACTTTTTCTAGTGTTATTATACAAATTTATGGTGATTTCAGACGATTTCCCAGGTTTTTCACTCACAAAAAAATCAATTTTGGGAGCTGAATATTTGGTAGAACCTCAATTTTCCACTCTTTGGTCAAAATCGACTTCATATTCGGTCTTCTCGTCGCAATAAACATGGAAAACGATACCTCAAAAGCTCATGTTACGAACATGTTACTAAAACACAAACGCTGCAAAGTCCTTGTCACATGGTTTTATTATTCTACTGGACATACCTACAGAAAGGTTGGCTGTTCATTAATTGTTTCTTTCATGCGTAATAATCGAAATAGCTACTTCTGATGGTTTCCATTAATTTTGGCCCCCAAAACACAAATTAGGTACGCTCTTTTTTTTTCTTTTTTTTTAACTATCTTTGATCATTGGTAGTGCCATTTAATCGTCCTGAACCACGTCTTGACACTTTTTCCAGTGTAATTATACAAATTGATGGTGATTTCAGACGATTTCCCTGGTTTTTCACTCATAAAAAATCAATTCTGGGAGCTGAACATTTGGTAGAACTCAATTTTCCACTCTTTGGTCAAAATCGACTTCATATTCGGTCTTCTCGTCCCCAAAAACATAGAAAACGATATCTCAGAAGCTCATGTTACCAATATGTTGCTAAAACGTAAAAAGTACCTATTTTTACACACATTTTCACTCATAACACCCCTGCGTATATTCCGATCGGGCTGAAAAGTTTCGGGACACAACTAGGGCCCAAATGGAGCATGTGTGCGAAAGAAAGATTTTTTTAGACCGAAAATGAAGCCTGTACACGTGATACGGCGGACGGCGGACGGCGGACGGCGTACGGCGGACGGCGGACGGCGTACGGCGGACGGACTTTTTTTTGGAATCTATGCACCTTGAAACGGAAAAGAAAAAAGTTTGAGGGGGTGTTATAAAAATTTTTTGCTGTGCGAATACATAGGTGTATTATTCACAGAATAATAAACCAAAATGCAATGTCCGTCCGCCGTATCACGTGTAACGGCTTCATTTTCGGTCTAAAAAATTCGTTCTTTCGCACACATGCTCCATTTAGGCCCTAGTTGTGTCCCGAAACTTTTCAGCCCGATCGGAATATACCCAGGGGTGTTATGAGTGAAAATGTGTATAAAAATAGGTACTTTCTGTGTTTTAGTAACATGTTAGTAACATGAGCTTTGGAGGTGTTGTTTTTCATGTTTTTGGGACGAGAAGACCGAATATGAAGTCGACTTTGACCAAAGAGTGGAAAATTGAGGTTCTAACGAAGTTTCAGCCTTAAATTTACGTTAAATTTTGGTCTAAAATCGTCTTTTTTCCCCAAACAGTTCGGGTCCCCATTTGGGAACACATTTGGGTCCTAGTTGTGCTCCGAAACACAGCAGCCCGATCGGCATCCGCCCAGGGGTGATATGGGAGAAAAATGAGTGTAAAAATATGGGTTTTCGAGGGATTTTTGAGGTTTTAGTGAACATGAGCTTGTGATGTATCGTTTTCCATGTTTTTTAGGGCTAGGAGACCGAATATTTGGTTGATTTTGACCAAAGACTGAAGAATTGAGGTTGTAACGAAGGCTAAGCTCCTGAAATTCATGTTTTATTAGTCAAAAACATAGGAAATTGTCTGAAATCACCATAAATTTGTATAGTAACACTAGAAGAAGTATCAACAGGTGAATCAAGACAATTAAATGGCACTATCAATTACCAAAAATACTCTGATAAAAAAAGCCGAGCCTAATTCGTGTTTTTGGGGACCAAAATTGGTGGAAACCATAAAAAATAGCCGTTTCAATAATTGCACATGAAAGAAACAATAAATGAACAGCCAAAATTTAGTACTTGAACATATTTTGGTACTGTAACTGACATGTTAATAAAATAATTCATTATTTACCACGTATTACCTATTAAATAGGTGTGAATTACGTTCTAACAGTTTGGTAGGTATGTTCAAGAAATTAAAATAACCTTAAAGGCCAGTTGCGATTTCAAATTTTTTCGTTGTTGTTCATGTTCAGAAGAAACTAACCCAATATTTAATGAGTTTTTGATGATAGTTTATTTTATTTTTTTTTATCCATGTCCATCTAACTGGAGCATAGCTCTGCACTGCAGGGGTTTGCCCCTTTTGGTTTATTATTGTCAATAATGAACCTTTGGAATCGAGCATGAAAAAAAAATTTTAAACCCCTCAAAATTTGATGGTTTACGTTTCAAGGTATGTAGAATCCGAAAATGTAATTAAAAAATGTCTGTCCATCCGCCGTACGCAGCGCTTTTCTTAGTTACCATGAGCCAAAATTGACGAAATTCTGTTTATAGGTACCGTTCGGGGTCTAGTTGGTCCTCGGAGCTCGGCGTTACTGTCAGTCATCTCTAAGGGGTTAAAAATAGGGGTTGACATTTTCAGGACGCCTATACCTTTTTTTTACGTGAATCTTTTTACGGTTTTAAATAGTTCTTGAACTTACGAGTTTTTTGAGACCACCCGGAGCATTGTACGTCCCGCCGTTCCTTCACAGTAAGGCCCCCAAGTTTGCACCGACAAGCTTCTTCAACAGGAGGGTCAATCAAATTGTATACATTCAGCCCAAATATCATCACTAGGGAGCACCTGATTATAATCATGGATGGCTGTGTCAAGTCGAGTTGGTTGTTCCCGCGATATTATTCTTTTTGAAAAATGAAGGCTGTTTTGGATTTTGTTGACAGGTACTTTTGCGACTTGAACAAACCGTTAAGTATTATTGATGGGTAAATTATCGATTTAGGGCTTTCATGGGGGGAGTTCGAGGGTATTGACGCAGAAAACAGTGATCTACGCAGAAGGGGCATCTATACAGGTAAATAATAAACCTTTGTGTAATTTAAATTAAAAAAACTACAGGATAAAAATAGAATAGTCTATTTCCACGTAAATTAACAAACTGTAGACCGGTTTCGGTTGTTATACCATCATCAGTACACGATATAATGAAACTACTGGAACTTGAGCTCCTATTTATACAACTCGAGTAAATGGTAGTGCAATCTCATTGGCTGTTGAGGCCAAGGAAGTGAAAGGGGGGTGGAGTCTTATTGGCTGGAATACAACACAACTGAAGGGTGGTACATTCTGATTTGAAAGGAGGTAGGACAAAAGGAAAAGGAAACAAACGCCACGAGGTGATACGAACCAAGCTTACAGAAATAAATCGATCAAAGGTAAATGATTTTGGAAATTTATTTCATTTACAGAAGAGCCTAACTTATGAATTTTCAGTATTTCCAAATGTTCCAATGCACCCAGTTTCGAACCTTTATTACCTACAAAGATGAACTATCTTAACTGATTAATTGTCCCTATCAATACTGAAGTTAAATCCATGACCCTCCTCCCTTAAATGATTAGCAAAAGCCGAATTACCTGAACCAGCCCTAAAACATCGTTGGTGTTCCCTTAATCTTTCCCTGAATTTACGTCCCGTTTGACCACAATATTTATCTCCATAATCACATTTCAAAAGATAAACCCCACTCCTATCTAAGCTTGGTTAGTATGACCTTGGTAAGCTTGATTAGTATCACCTCGTGGCGTTTGTTTCCTTTTCCTTTTGTCCTACCTCCTTTCAAATCAGAATGTACCACCCTTCACTAGTGCTGTATTCCAGCAAATGATGCTCCACCTCCCTTTCACTTCCTTGGCCTCAACAGCCAATGAGATTGCACTACCATTCTCTCGAGTTGTATAAATAGGAGCTAAAGTTCCAGTAGTTTCATTCTATCGTGTACTGATGATGGTGTAACAACCGATACCGGTCTACAGTTTGTTAATTTACGTGGAAATAGACTATTTCTATTTTTATCCTGTAGTTTTTTGCTATGGATTTCCAATACCCCGCCGCAGGTGATTTAAGTTATCTTTGTGTAATAATGTGTAGCTTTTTTTTTCTTAAATCGAATTTTTCCGTGGATTGGTGTTTTCAGTTGTTAAAGGTAGTTGAAGGAGTTTAGGCCACTACCTAAAACTCGGACGTACAATTTTGAGGAAATCTGCTCCTGGTTGGTCACAATGGACAAAAAAACAGAAAATTGCAGGGCTCTGCCCCCCACCTACCCTAATCAGCTGGTAATTCAAACTTCAGCTCGTCAACCACCGCTGATGCCAGCGGCTGCCTACTGTCAGCCTGAGACGGAGCAGCAAGGTGGGTATCCCACAGTGGAACAGCTGGTTGAGAAGCAGCTGTCATGGCAACTTGTTTTCCCTTTTGATAGCTTTCGAGGGGGCTATTAAAATAATCGTCGAGCTCGTGTCCCGAGACCTTGGCGTCCGTCCTGGAGCAGGTGGGAAGCGAAGCGGAAACGCAGCCGGGAGCCCACAACAGGTCGACCATCGCATTGCTTCAGCTCCTCACACCTACGACGCTGCGATACGCAGTAAACGAAACCTCCTGACTTGATACAATAAGGCAGTGAGGCGAAATATGAGATACACTTCGGAATCAATCAATATGTCAATCAACAACACATATTTTTGATGGTATAACCACAGGTACTTGCATTCCTATATAATGCGAACATGTAAGTAACATGCTGATAGGAGTACCTACTCGTAGGTAGTATGTACTACTGGAGCCCAAATAGTCAACAGAATGCCAACAAATGGCTGTTCAATGCATTTTTCAAGTGTCGATATTATCTATGAATGGTTTATTGATTCTACCTGAATCCATCGGATATCTTTCACAGCGAAATGAGCCCGCAGTTTTGCAAATTACCCCTGGCACACTTGAGGAGGTATTATGATGGCGCTCCTGGCCAATGGAGCGCCTCTAGCGATCTTCTCCAAGCCTTCCTGGCTGAGAAACCACCGCTCGAGTTCCGGTTGATCTCACAATCACCTCACAAAGGTTATCTAATTATTCAAACTGAAACAGACGGACTGGAGAAAGTCCACATCAAAAGGAAGTCCATATATGATAATCACAACCCCCTTAATTTTCCATCTAGAAAGCTCGTTTTCATCTAAAATTGAATAGTTCAACGAGCTGAACAAAGCACATAAAGAAAATCTGAAGACAGGGGCGCCATTTAAGGGGGGCAGGGGGGGGGGGGGCCTAGCCCCCCCCCCCCCCCCCCCCAAGGAATTGATAAATAATGAAAATGACTACTGGAGTTATCTAGAATATCATAGCCTTCTTTTAAAAAGTTATTCTTTTAAAAAGGAATATTTTGAGTGAATATTATTGGAATGTAGCAATGCTAATTTAATGAATTGAAAAAGGGTAGGTACTTTGATTTTGTTTGTATTTATTCTTTTATTGAAACTTTAAATATGTAAAAGGAAGCATAAAATTAGCCTACATCTAAATGTAATATTAATTTAAACAAATTTGCGGGGGAAAAAAACCCTGGACCCCCTTTCCTTAGTAGATATATCATACCCCCCATACCCCCTGGTGTTTGCCCCCCCCCCCCCCCAACAGTTTGGTGAAATGGCGCCCCTGTCTGAAGAAGACCGCATTTTGAGGAAGTTACGACTATATGAAATTCCAACATACAAACATTAAGCGGAAAACCGTCTAGAAACCCGTTTTGAGCACTTCTGAACGAGATTCCACGGTTTTCTCGAACCGACGGTGTCGTGATATCCTCCCAGAACATATCCTTTCCCGTTGATTGTCCTGATCTCCCTGCCACTGTGTTCACTCCTCTTCCTCGCAGAGCGTTGTATTTTCTCGACCCGTTCTGAAGCGCCGGACCTACTGCCCAGTTCGTTGCCATTTATTCGTCCAGGAGCATTTACAGTTAGTTTCACGGTTTTAAAGTTAGTTTTTAAAATGAAATGGTTAGTTTTTTAAACGTTTCAAAAATTTAATTAAATGGCTCCGTATTTTTCAAAGCAGTTAGTTGTTGGTGTAGCATTAACTGCTTTGGCCGTGTGCGAGAAAGAAAGGAAGAAAAAGAAGATGTGTATGAAGCAGGTGTACCGCGAAAGGCGTGTACTGAGTCATGCAAGTCTTATGGACGTATTGGATGCTGAAGATCTCCGGAATTTCTTGTGTATGACACCCGAGGTTTTCACCAATTTACTAAATATAGCGAGGCCTCGTATCGAGAAAAAAAGTACTGTTATGCGTGAAGTGGTGGAGGCCTGGTCTGTCCCCACCCTTCCACCCGAAATCGGTCGGAAATCTCTCCCGACCTCCCTGCCTGGTCACCTCCCCAAAATGTGACCAGCAGCACAGATTTTCACCATCGGATTTCAGGGCCAAGGGGGATTTGACGACCTGATTTTGGGCCCCTGATCGGGCCCGATCACCGTCGGCCCTGAAATCCGATGGTGAAAATCTGAGCTGCTGGTCACGTTTTGGGGAGGTGACCAGGCAGGGAGGTCGGGAGAGATTTCCGACAGATTTCGGGTGGAAGGGTGGGGACAGACCAGGCCCCCACCACTTCACGCATAACCGTACTTTTTTTTTCGATATGATGCCTCGCCATATTTAGTAAATTGGTGAAAACCTCGGGTGTCATACGCAAGAAATTCCGGAGATCTTCAGCATCCAATACGTCCATAAGTCTTGCATGACTCAGTACACGCCTTTCGCGGTACACCTGCTTCATCCACATCTTATTTTTCTTCCTTTCTTTCTCGCACACGGCCAAAGCAGTTAATGCTACACCAACAACTAACTGCTTTGAAAAATACGGAGCCATTTAATTAAATTTTTGAAACTTAAAAACTAACTTTAAAACTGTGAAACTAACTGTAAATGCTCCTGGACGAATAAATGGCAACGAACTGGGCAGTAGGTCCGGCGCTTCAGAACGGGTCGTGAAAATACAACGCTCTGCGAGGAAGAGGAGTGAACAGTGGCAGGGAGATCGGGACCATGAACGGGAAAGGGCGGTCGAGGACGCGTCGTGAAATCCCTGCTTAAGACTGTACGAATAAACCAGACGAATGAAGAGGCATACATGATCGGCTGCAGGCAGAACCCCACTCTCTTCTCCCATCCCTCAAGGGTCGGAAACAACCGCCAAGGGACTGGGGGAGAGTGGAAAGGGCCAAATAAAAACCCGCCGTTCTCGCCCGTTTCTTCATTCTATGCTCAAACCTGAAGTCGATGACTTCTCTCTCTCTCCTCTCACGCCTCCTTACCTTTTACCTAAAAGATCCCAGACTGGTGGAACCGGTAAGGTGATAACCTACCAGAGTGGCAACCACTGGGCCAAACCCTCTAACGTCTTAGTGGTGGAAACCTCCCTGGCTTTTGCTATAGGTGTTAACAAGAGGCGCTAGATCCATCACCCTCACTCTCATCTCCAGACCTCACAGCTATCTCATATTTTGCAAACCACCGCAGACGGTATAAACATAGGTACTTGCATTCCTATATAATGCGAACATGTAAGTAACATGCAGATTCAAGTACCTATTCATAGGTAGTAGGTACAACGAGAGCCCAAATAGTCAGTAGAATGCCAAAAAATGGCTTTTCATGCATTTTTCAAGTGTCGATATTATCTATGAATGGTTTATTGATTCTACCTGAATATATCAATATAATTTCGCAGCGAAACGAGCCCGCAGTTTTGCAAATTACCCCTGGCACACTTGACTAGGTATTATGATGTACCTGGCCAATGGAGCGCCTCGAGCGATCTTCTCCAAGCCTGCCTCCTGCTGAGAAACCACCGCTCACGTCACACAATCACCTCACAAAGGTTATCTAATTATTCAAACTAAAACAGACGGACTGGGGAAAGTCCATATCGCCCTTCTGAATCTAATCCTACACGTGGGGGAGGGGAGGGGTGAACTTTCTAAATCAGAAAGGTCTCAAGTCGATGCAGCCAACTCCTGTGATCTGTGACGATCCTATTATTTCAGCTCAATTTTTTTTTTCCTTAATCTCCCTTTCTCACCCACCAATTCCTTCTGGATGCCGTCTTCCTTTTATTTTTTTTTTGTGAGAGAAAAAACGTCGGAAGCTCTATAAAATCCGGACTCACTGAAGGAGGGGTTTTCGAGCAACAGCCGCATTCCTGAAACTGATAACGACTTGGAGACGTTCTTCAACAAGTCTTGAGCAACATACGACATTGTAAGGAGGGGGGTCTCCATTCCAACGATCCCTGTACGTTTTCAAACTGAAAAACGCTGCACACATGGCTTTATTATTCTATTCGACTTACCTACAGAAATGCTGGCTGTTCATTTATTGGTTCCTTCATGTGCAATTATGAAATACCTATTTTTGACGGTTTCCACCAATTTTGGCCCCCAAAAACACGAATTAGGCCCCTATTTTTGACAAATTACCTTTGATGATTTAACTGTCTCGATTCACCTGTTGATACAACTTCTAGTGTTATTACACAAATGTATGGTGATTTCAGACAATTTCCCATGTTTCTGACTAATACAAATGAATTTCGGGTGCTTAACCTTCGTTACAACCTCAATTCTTCTCGCCCTAAAAAACATGGAAAACTCCTCACAAGCTCGTGTTCACTAAAACCTCAAAAATCCCTCGACAACCCCTATTTTTACACCCATTTTTCTCCCATAACACCCCTGGGTGTATTCCAATCGGGCTGCCGAGCTTTGGAGCACAACTAGGACTCAATTGTGTTCCCAAATGGGGACCCAAACTGTGTGCTGAAGAACGACGACTTTAGACCAAAATTTAACGTAAATTTAAGGCTGAAACTTCGTTAGAATCTCAATTTTCCACTCTTTTGGTCAAAATTGACTTCATATTCGGTTTCTCGTCCTAGAAAAAAAGGAAAAAATACCTCAAAAGCTCATGTTACTAAAACAAAAAAAACCTACCTATTTTTATACCCATTTTCACTCATAAGACCCCTAGGTATATTCCGATCGGGCTGCAAATTGTCGGGACACAACTAGGGCCCAAATGGAGCCTGTGTGTGAACGAACGAATGTTTTAGACCGAAAATGAAGTAGATGTGGATGATACGGCGGACGGCCATTGCATTTTTGGAATCTACGCACCTTGAAACGTAAAAGTAAAATTTTTGAAAGGGTGTTAAAATACAAATTTTTTGCTCAGCGAATACATAGGTGTATTATTCACAGAATAATAAACCAAAACCCGGACGTCAAAGGACGAGGTTTGGCCTAAAAACAAGGCAAAATCCAGGACATATTGGAACTATGGAGACTTTGACGGACAATCTAGATGATCATTATAATTATATATACTATGATGAGGTTCTTGACCGCTGGAATAAATACAGTTCGGAGGTTTTTGAGGTTCGGTCAGTGAAAAACGATTATATTTACGCCAATGTTTCGTTGAATTTATTCAACATCTTCAGGCCTTAGAGATTATGATGATAAGAGAAGGTGAATAGTGAAGAGAAGTTGACGGTGAACAGAAGTTGATGGTGATGATGAAATTGAAGCAATTTGATGAAAATAATGTTATGCTTTGAAACAGGCGTTTGAAAAGGATTTTTTTAAACTTTTATAACATCCCCTCAAAAAATTCTTTCTTCTGCATACAGGCTCTGTTTGGGTCCTAGTTGTGCTCCGAAGCTCGGCAGCCCGATCGGAATACACCCAGGGGTGTTGTGGGTGTAAAAATACGGGTTTTCGAGGTTTTTTTGAGGTTTTAGTGAACATGAGCTTGTGAGGTACCGTTTCCCATGTTTTTTAGGGCGAGAAGACCGAATATGAAGTTGATTTTGACCAAAGAGTGAAGAATTGAGGTTGTAACAAAGGTTCATCTCCCAAAATTTATTTTTTATGAGTCAAAAACCTGGGAAACTGTCTGAAATCACCATAAATGTGTATAATAACACTAGAAGTAGTATCAACAGGTGAATCAAGACAAATGAAGGCACTATCAATTATCAAAGATAAATTGTTAAAAATAGGAGCCTAATTTGTGTTTGTGGGGGCCAAAATTGGTGGAAACCATCTAAAATACGTATTTCAATTATTGCGCATGAATGAAACAATAAATGAAAAGCCAAACATTTCTGCAGGTGTCCAACAGAATAATAAACCCATGTGACAAGGACTTCGCAGCGTTTTTATTGTATTAGGTACTGTAAGCTTAGTTTTTACTGTGACCATGTGTTTTGTAATTCACGTGCACGTTTTGGACCTAATGACAGTTTCACAGTAAACGCTTTCGAAGTGAATTGGAATGTCTCATTTTTTGTTGTCTTGAATTGTACCTAATTAGCGCAGAGTTAGAAAAACAAAAACACAGCTCTCAACAAAACATAGCTTAATATTTTATACGGGTGTGGGACCACGTTATTATTATTATTATTATTATTTTTGTTGTTGTTATAACACTGATGACATCCCTTAGGCGATCACCAAAAGTTTCCATCACAACGGAACCAGCCATTAATTTATAAACACTTAGGCCTGTTCATTATGCGCTGATAATGATTTGAAGCGACGATCATCCCAAATCACATGTTTTCGGTAGGAACAAAAATGTGCTCACCAACTGAACCTACTGAAAATGACATTATAATACATGATTATCGCGGAAATTATTCTGATTTTTTTCAGTTTTTAAGGAGCACATTCTAGCTGATTAACTAGAAAAAAAAGAAAGAATTAATGAAGAAAAATAGATTATTTTTTGTCTACTTTGAGGAGATACTTTTTTTTTTACTATGAGGAGAATTTTTTATTACGATAAGTTTTGAAGGAGCACATTCTAGTTGGTTAACTAGAAAAAAACAAAAACAAATTAATGAAGAAAAATAAATCATTTTTCGTCTAACTACTTTGAGGAGATAATTTTTTTTTACTATGAAAATTTTTTCTCGGAGGAGAATTTTTTACCTACTGAAAATGACATTATAATACATGATTATCGCGGAAATTATTCTGATTTTTTCAGTTTTTAAGGAGCACATTCTAGCTGATTAACTAGAAAAAAAAGAAAGAATTAATGAAGAAAAATAGATTATTTTTTGTCTACTTTGAGGAGATACTTTTTTTTTACTATGAGGAGAATTTTTTACTACGATAAGTTTTTAAGGAGCACATTCTAGTTGGTTAACTAGAAAAAAACAAAAACAAATTAATGAAGAAAAATAAATTATTTTTCGTCTACTTTGAGGAGATATTTCTTTTTTACTATGAGGAGAATTTTTGCTCTATGAGGAGATTTTTTTACTATGAGGAGAAGTTTTTCAGACGTTACTAGGTATGTCTGAATTTTACTATGAGGAGAACTTTACTATGATGAGAATTTTTTTCTGAGGAGAATGAATTTTACCTACTGAAATTACTATGAGGAGAAGTTTTTCGGACACTGCGGATTAATGATAAGTTTACACCGTTGTAAGAGGTAAACATCTCATTAAATTTAGAGAAAACCAACCAACTAGCAACTTCATAAATAGGCAATATGCGTTACATACATACCCATTTTATGTCATCATTATATCGTTAAGCTTTTATGACAACAGATGACTACTTTATACCTAGTATTTCATACGGAACAATCGCGCTTATCGTAGCTCTGTCCGTGTTGGAAGTGATAATATGAAGTGTTAATTTTTAAACATGAAGTTTGAGACTAGCAAAGCAGAAACTTGATTTGTACGTCTAGGCAGGTAGGTATGTGTAGGTAGATACCAAAATAAATGTACGTTTGAGAAGAACTAAAACATGACTTACTTTCGGTCACCTTTCCCCTTTTCGGCATTGTGTCGCTGATGGGCTTGTTCCCTGCCATGTGCCCTATTTGGCAATGTATGTTACTCGCGGACATTTTTCTTTCTGGTGTTCGGAATTTTAATTTAAAAAAATTTAATTTCAATTATTTACATGATAACAGAAAGGACATCACCACGACGATGAACCGACAACAAAACAGAACTGACAACTGACAACTCCAATCTCCAATCAGGTGATCGCTTGTGGTTTGCTGCTCGCCTCCCACCACTTCTCCCACCAACGACCTTTATATACGGATATTTCCAAGGAAATACACATCAACGTTGGCACCACTGTAGTTTTTGACCCTTTTCGAAGTGATTTTCGAATTCCGCTCTCATTTTTGTACGATGGTAAGTTCTTAATAATTAATTTGAGTGGTAGCGAGGAGGGTTTTATTTCAAAAAATATATAATACGCATGCAAAACCCCCTCTTGTCGGGTTTAAATCAAGGTTACCAAGCTTGAAATTTGAACAAAATTAATGAGCTTGTGGAACTGGTTTATTTGTACTTACAGGAAAATTAAGAAAAATTTTACAAGGTGATTTACATAATATGCGTAGTAGTTTTGTAACAAGTGTACTACATTATTAAGAAAGCACAAATCCCACATATGCAAGGAGCCTGTGCGTGGGCATGTACACGCTAGGATTGAAAATAAGGATTGACATCTACCTGTTCGTTTAAAACATAAGGGGAAAAAAAGCAGATCTGAACGTTTATTATTAGCGATTATCATTAGATTTTATTAGATTATACAATACAAATGAAACTGAAGGCGAGGTCTGTTTACATAGAATGAAGTTTATGCAGAAGTTGTAAAGACATACCTGAGTAGGTAGTAGAATAAAAACCGTTTGGTAACGTACATTATGTGTAAAAATGTATTACAACAAAAACTAGTGGAAGAACCAAAACAACATGGTTTGGATTGGAATTATTTGTGAAACCAATTAAAATTTTATGTTTTATATTTTTTCTTGTAATAGCCTCCAGCATTTAACAGCTTACCTTTCATATTTTCTTTCATACCAGCATTGCACTCCGCTTAATTCAAAATGTGATCACGTTAAATGATACAGTATAATATGTATCGAAGTCTGGAAGTACCTACAACCCAGTACGGACTTTTTACTTCAGTTGGTGCCATCGCTTCATGATTCATGCAACTTCTTCCATGGAAGGATGGCATGGAGGAAGAAAAATAAATTAAAGTTTATTGTGAAAAAAGAGTAATACTGCTAGGTACATGAATCACAATAATTATTCAATTACAAAATATTCTATAACCTACTACAGTCAAACTCAAATTTTTGTTTATACTTTTACATAGAAATAGGGTTACCTACATCACCCCTCTTTTCTATTCAGAATAAATCGCAATGAAAATGTGCATGCAAGATGGCTTTTAAAACAAATTAAAATTAATATAATTAAAAAGATATAATATTGATTATAATATAAAGTAAACATAATTAATATTTTGAATAAAATGAAGTTGAAGAAAAATAAAAAACTGATAGTACCTAAGTTAAAATACGTACCTACCTCTTGGAATCTAAAAAAACGAAAGAAATCAAGGAACTGATCAATGTTGGCATATTTGTTTTTAATTCTCGGATTTTTGTGGGGTTTTTCGCTTTTTCCTACGACCGGCCCTTTTTTGTGCGTTGGTAATTAATTCTAATAATTTCAAACTTATTCAAAAACAACGTTTCAAAACTTTCTCCTTAGGATAACCGTACTTGAAATTTGATCGGAATTTCCGCCAGCTATGGCTAAGCTTTTGATCTACGGCTAATCTATGAAAATTAACCCAGTGTAATTCCATGGTGTGTATATTGACGTTGATGGTGTTTTTTAAAAATTTTAATGATTCGTTATTCTGGTTTAGTTCGTTGGCAACCCTGCTGCATGGAGGAAGAAGATGGTAGACGGAGGTCGAAAATTAATTTCACAGCACACACCAACATTCTGGAGGTCCGAGTGGACTTGTCACTAGGGATGGGACATCGGACCCTCATAATCGATTATGCCGTCGATTGTAACATCGGAAGCCCACAATCGATGTCACTGATTAATCGCGCCTCCACAATCAATCATCGACGATTTTAGTCGATTTTTTAATTCAGTCTCAACCCAATTTTTTTTAAATGGAAAATTGGTCGAAATCGTTTGAAACCGCTGAATACCCAAATGTGCAACAAACATTGAAAGATTCATGGTAAAAAGAAATACTACAGAACATGAAAACTAACGTATGTATTTAATTAAAGAACCTAATAATTAGGTTGGGGAAAACCATGCGTCTGTCCCCGATGTTCAAAAAAAATAATGTTCGGGCGCACTGCAAAAAAAGGAGTTTGGTCAGAACGTCCCCCTTTAAACGATTTCTCTCCTGTGTGAGAATTAGCCCGGCTTTAAAATAATCGTACGCACGGGACTGAAGTGGCCACTGAGGAAACGTGCTTCAATGCCACCAAGCTAAGCAGTGGGGAGGCAGCACTCATGCTTTTCCAGATTCCTTTGGATCCTGGTTGTAGAGAAAACATCGATGCATCGTGGCCTAACAATCGGTCATCGGAAAAAATCGGAGCTTCATAATCGATTGTGAAAAATCGATGATCGGTGGAGAAAACTCGATTTTTATAAAAATCGATTATCGATTCCCATCCCTACTTGTCACTAGTGTTCTTTGTTTTTAGGTACTTACTGCTTTTCTACCAGTTAAAAATTCGAATAGGTATTCCTGATTCGACTATTAATTCCTTACTTTACTATACCTCCGGCTTTACTGCTAGGGTAGACTAAACACAAAACTTCATGGATTCAATTCCATAGGATTTTTTTTTAGCTGGTCATGTTATCTCAAAGAGTTTCACGAGAAGACGGCCAGGGAGGAGACAATACTATTCGTGTTTCGTGATTGTGAGTTGTATTTTTTGATGGCTGTCCCAACTTAGGACTCCTGTTTCTCGTTCATCCAGAATACATTTTAGGAGTTTTTGAAAATTTGATAGGATGGCAGTTTTCACGGCGCAACTGAAGGCGTTCGACCCAGGTGATCCGACGATCTGTGACGCCTGTCAGACTGAATTCAGTTTGATTTCAGTTCACAACAAAGTCGTACATTCTGGGCAAAAGGAAAACAGGTGCGCTTTCTGCGGTATGCCTTTCACAAGTCGGAAACGGCTTCTGGACCATTTGGACGTACACAGCGACGGGAGCGACTTGTTTTGCTGTGTCTGTCTGAGAGGGCAGAAATCCGACGATGCCCTGTCCGAACATTTGGAAACTCACAGGGAACTTCACGTGTTTCTCTGTGGAAAATGCCGTAGGACGTTCGCCTCGAAGTCGGGGCTCAGCGGTCACGACTGCTTGCCGAAGGTGCTCGACGTGGAAGACGGAAAACACATCAGTTCAACCGTGTCGACGGGGTCTGTCGATGTTTCGGAGGATAAAACTGATGAGAACAGCGTCCGTGTTCCTGAGGAGCAGAGCGGTCCCTCACAGAACTGCGGGACTCCGTTGTTACCCAACGCCTTGCGGAATTTGACGTCTGTTGGTGAGTTTAAAGAATAATAATTGCACACCTAATGCATGCAATATTGGGAAGCAGAAAACATTATTGATTGAATAGTAGGTACCTGTGCAGTGGATGTATTTAGCTGACCGGGGTGCCTCCCTGCCTGGTCGTTTTTGTTCAGTTGTGCCTAAGAGGTAGAATATTTCATCGTCACAAGTTAAGGTAGGAAGAAATGAGCCTCAGTGCTAACTCAACAAATCCGAGTGGCTGTCCACATTGTCCCTCGTGCTCAGTTGTACCCAAAAAAAAAAAAACCAGTCATGCAGCATGACTTAATGAGCGAATTTTCAAAGAAATATTCGAATTAATGGCTATGGTTTTGAATAAAGGAAAACTTCGGTCTAAAATTTGGTTTTCTATGTATATTCTCTTCGTATTTATTTTAATTTGTACGTTTTGTCCATCCTGATTCTACCGTTTGTTTATTACGTAATTGTACTAAGTGCTTATTTATTTGATCGCTGTGGGTTCATATTAGGTAGGATAGGGTAGTTAGGACTTTTGACTTACCTACTCAAGAGAGTGCAGTAGGTAAAGGAGTTGTTATAGAAAATCATGAGTGCTTCAAGTGCAGGTTGTTTTTCATGCAGGCTCAATCTTGAAATAAACTATGAAGGAAGGATGTGGTTTCTGGAAGGATCACTTGGAAGAACATGTGGGTGCTACGCTGACCACTCTAAGGGGTGGGGGGGGGGGTAAGAGTTTAAAGATTATCCTAGTTTTGGGTAATTTTTGCGCACTTTAAATGCTCTAATTTAAGAACGGATTTAGATATCTAAAATCCGATTTCACCATCGTGTTCAGCGTGCAAAAACCTTTAAAATGAGGGGTCACTTGTTAGAAAATAACATTTTGGGGATTTTTGGGTAATTTTTGCGCACTTTAAATGCTCTAATTTGAGAACGGATCAAGATATCTAAAATCCGATTCCACCATCGTGTTCAGCGTGCAAAAACCTTTAAAATGAGGGGTCACTTGTTGGAAAATAACATTTTGGGGATTTTTGGGTAATTTTTGCGCACTTTAAATGCGCCAAAACCCTCCTTAGAGTAGGCCAATTTCCCCCATCTTCGAACTTAGCCTTTCGATTGTCAAGATAGATTTTTTGTGCAAATTTGAGCTGTTTATCTCAATTCTATCGAGAGTTATCGTCTGGAGTGACACATATATAAATATATATATACATATAAAAAAGTGTTAAATTACAGGAATCGTTTTAGAATGGTCTGAAACGGATTTCTATGAAGAAAATTTCCAAAAATTTATATTATTTAAATTTCGAAGCCATTGCAATAGCTTCATTTTCTTTGAAAATTCGCTAAAAAGGTGTTTTAGGTTGAATAGAACAGAAATTAGCTGCTGAGCTCATTCAGCTGATCGTGATTCCTCCCTACGCGGTCGTTTTTGTTCAGTTGTGCCAAAGTGTGCTTACAGAGGAGCGGCGAGCAGAGCTGCGATTTCCGCAGAGAGCAGCAAGCAGAGAGCAACGATGTTACCCAGCCAGAGTGAGGAGCAAAGCGAGTTAAGCAAACCGTCTAGAGTTCAGTTCTTTCCCATCATTCAACTGGGTAGGTAGTTTAACTCGTAGGAATGGATCGGAATAAATATTTCCATTTAGTTGATAACTAGTCCTTGAAATCATGGTATTTCCTGAAACACGCGGAGTCATACGTGAAGGAATTCATGATATTAATAAATCGCGAGGTGTCAATGGTGAGTTTCACCATTTATTCAGAGAGCTGCGAGAAGATCCCATCAATTTCCACGAATATTTCCGAATGAACATGGACACGTTCGATTATTTGCTCGATAAAATTCAAGGCAAGTTAACGATTTCATCTTGATGATTGAACTAATTAAATTATCAACGTTCATTATTAAGCAAAAAAATGAACGTTGAAAAGACGAAAAGAAAACGAAGAGCGATGAAGCGTTGAGAAAAATGAAAACCAAAACGCTGCAAATCCCTGCACAACGGTTTATTATTTTGTACAGAATACCCTCCTGTTACAGATCACAGGTCTCCGTATAGATAACCCTTTTATATAGCATATGAACTATTCTACACATATTATGTAGATCGCGGACCCTCCGTAGGTTAGTACCTAACCCCGTACTCGTTACTAGGTACCTACCTAAACCGTTATGTAATAATTTACCTGTATAGGTACCCCTTCTACGGAGTTAGAATAATGAACCCTTGTGTAATAATTTGCCCATCAATAATACTTCAACGGTTGTTCAAGTTGCAAAAGTACCTATCAACAAAATCCAGCACCTTCTTGGTAGGTGAGCCGTTGTGTAATAATTTGCCGTTGTGTAATAATTTACCCATCAACAATACTTCAACGGTTCAAGTTGCAAAAGTACCTATCAACCAAATCCAGCCCCTTCTGGGTAGGTGAGCCGTTGTGTAATAATTTGCCGTTGTGTAATAATTTACCCATCAACAATACTTCAACGGTTCAAGTTGCAAAAGTACCTATCAACCAAATCCAGCCCCTTCTGGGTAGGTGAGCCGTTGTGTAATATTTTGCCGTTGTGTAATAATTTACCCATCAACAATACTTCAACGGTTCAAGTTGCAAAAGTACCTATCAACCAAATCCAGCCCCTTCTGGGTAGATGAGCCGTTGTGTAATAATTTACCGTTGTGTAATAATTTGCCTCCCTGCCTGCTCGTTTTTGTTCAGTTGTGCCTAAGAGGTAGAATAATTATTTCATCGTCGCAAGTTAAGGTAGGAAGAAATGAGCCCCAGTGCTAAATCATCAAATCCCAGTGGCTATCCACATTGTCCCTCGTGCTCAATTGTACCAAAAAAGGTGTTTCAGGTTAAACAGAACAGAAGTGCTTCTGAGCTCAATCAGCTGACTGTGGTGCCTCCCTACCCGCTCATTTTTGTTCATTTGTGCCTAAGAGGTAGAATATTTCAACGTCGCAAGTTAAGGTAGGGAGAAATGAGCCTCAGTGCTAACTCAGCAACCCCGAGTGGCTATCCACATTGTATCTCATACTCATTTGTACCAAAAAAAGGTGTTTCAGGTTGAATAGAACAGAAGTTAGCTTCTGAGCTCAATCAGCTGACTGTGGTGCCTCCCTACGCAGTCATTTTTGTTCATTTGTGCCTAAGAGGTAGAATATTTCAACGTCGCAAGTTAAGGTAGGGAGAAATGAGCCTCAGTGCTAACTCAGCAACCCCGAGTGGCTATCCACATTGTATCTCATACTCATTTGTACCAAAAAAAGGTGTTTCAGGTTGAATAGAACAGAAGTTAGCTTCTGAGCTCAATCAGCTGACTGTGGTGCCTCCCTACGCAGTCATTTTTGTTCATTTGTGCCTAAGAGGTAGAATATTTCAACGTCGCAAGTTAAGGTAGGGAGAAATGAGCCTCAGTGCTAAATCATCAAATCCCAGTGGCTATCCACATTGTCCCTCATGCTCAATTGTACCAAAAAAAGGTGTTTCAGGTTAAACAGAACAGAAGTGCTTCTGAGCTCATTCAGCTGACTGTGGTGCCTCCCTACCCGCTCATTTTTGTTCATTTGTGCCTAAGAGGTAGAATATTTCAACGTCGCAAGTTAAGGTAGGGAGAAATGAGCCTCAGTGCTAACTCAGCAACCCCGAGTGGCTATCCACATTGTATCTCATACTCATTTGTACCAAAAAAAAGGTGTTTCAGGTTGAATAGAACAGAAGTTAGCTTCTGAGCTCAATCAGCTGACTGTGGTGCCTCCCTACGCAGTCATTTTTGTTCATTTGTGCCTAAGAGGTAGAATATTTCATCGTCGCAAGTTAAGGTCGGAAGGAATGAGCCTCCGTGCTAACTCAGCAAACCCGAGTGGCTATCCACATTGTCTCTCGTGCTCAGTTGTACCAAAAAAAGGTGTTTCAGGTTGAATAGAACAGAAATCTTGCTGAACTCTGGAAAGACACAGAACCTTTAGTTCTGCCTGAATGGAAGGCTGAACGACTCTAGCAGTTTTTTTGGGACTGAGTGTTGACAACAGGATTATCCTGGAGGTGTCACGAACATTCGTCCTGCAACTTTGTTTTGCATAGCCTTACAGGGAGGATCTCCTTGCCAGTCATAAGGTCGGTTTTCTTTGCCTTTTTCATGAGTAGGCCGTTCTATGGTATATTCCCGTGGGGTGGCTCGGGGGAAATTGTTGAAGTATTCAAGTTGCAAAAAGCTGCATTGAGAATTATTTTCAGCTTTAATTTCAATGAAACATGTAGGGGCTTATTCGGAAAGCTGAAGTGCCTCAGGACCTTACCGGGCTTGTTCACATACAGCAGCCTAGGATTCGTGAAGGAGAACTTGAGTGTGTTACATTGCGGTAATGAGTTACACCACTATGAGACTCGCTCGTGACATTATGACACTAAATTAACTTCAGCAGCTTCTATCCTAAGTTCTACATTTTGAGATGGATGAATTTTACAGTTGGTTCTTAGGTATAATGGGGAATTTTGAAGCCCGTTTTGAAAAATAAGCGTTATTTTTTAAATGAGGGTGATTAAAATTAAAAATGCGGCAAAAAATGACGTATGAGGTCTGTTGACATCTGATTGGCTGTTGTGCTCAAGTAGGCAGAGGTTTCGAACAAAACTGCCCCTTCAAATGAAACTACGAAACAGTTTCTCGAAACTTGAAAAAAAAACTGTTTCAAAAGAACAGCCACAGACGAAACAAACTGTTACGGTCTTGATTAGATTTCGGTTCCCAAGGTTGCCATGCACAGGAAAAACGAAGAAACAGTTTCGTTGTAGTGGGGAAAAAGGGGGTTACAAAACCGTTCCTGTTGGGAGAGACAGCTTCGTAGCAGGAAAAACGAAGAAACAGTTCGCGTTCTGTTGTTTTAGCCGAGAACCAAAATGTTGAAGCGTTATTGTTACCGAAGCTGTTATTTTGAAACAGCTTTCCCGAAACTGTTTCATACTATAAACGAACCGTTTCGTTTCTCAAAAAGAACAGAAACGCCCATCCCCAAGCGGAGGGAAGCCTTGGAGACAAAGGTTCTCCATTGCTGCCAACAACACAACATTATAAATGGCAAACCTTTGTGGGAATCTTCTAGAACCTTTGCCATGACCTTCACCTCGGTTTGATTGAGGACACGGTTTTTTAATTTATTTGTAAATTTGCAGTTCCACCCATTGCGATTTTGTATGTTGTTTAAAGTGATGCGGTGGTGCTCCAAGGGGGATTTGAGTTGAACTACTTGCCAGTTTAAATGATACGTCATTTATAGCGAGAACTCGAAAATTATAATTTCACACTCGTTTTCTGCCTTGACTTTCTGACATGAACACCTCATTATGTGGTCGGTATGTGTTAATTTCCTTTATGGAATAGAATTTGGCTAAAAAAGTGGAGAATTTGTAACACATGAAAATTGCCCATTATGCTAACGTTATTCATCAGACACATCACTCTCATAGGGAGTGATACTTTCTCCTGGATGAGGTCATCAATCAACTGCCTTCTTTGCTGCTGGAAGCGTGGTAACGTGAAAAGGATGTGGTTGGTGTCCTCCTCCTTCCTCCTTCACTTCGCAGCTTACACAGTTTAGATGATGATATTTTAATATCAGTCAGTTATTTTAATTGTATGTTGGGTACTGACTGTCAGTTATTGACTAATATATAGGAAGAGTTATTAAAAATAATCTAAATAATTTATTTTCTTGAATATTAATATTTTTATCAATTAGTTCTAGGTTTAATATGGCAGCAGAGGAAATTTATACTAGTACTCTAGCTTGCATCTAGTTTATGTATTAAATGGCGACTGTGATATTAGACACGGGGTATGAATGGTTTCGAGAGTGCAAGTAATTTATTAGAATGTGATTAGTTGTGGGGCCGGTGCACTGGCCTGCCTGGGGGCGGCCCCCTCGGTATGTTCTTTAGAATGCACGTAGACAACTGCGTCATGCCTGCCCAGCAATGGGCAGGTGGCCCTGGGAGCCGCCATGGTGGGTGGGCCCGGGCCGGTCGGGGCATTCAGGCCCCGATCAGCAACCTTGCAGCTGCTGCACCTTTCAGGGCTGCTGCAGCCCCCTTCATTTTCACTCTCCCCAGTACCCTGATATGGTTGATGTCACTTAGTCTAACGGTAAATTGTGTGACGCCTACCTTAAATGTAGAAATTTTTTTGACCATTGTCATACAATTTGTTTTGTGATGGCAAATAAAACCTCTCTCTCTGTGTCCAATATCCCTATTTTATTTAAGTGGGAGGGGAGCCTGTGGTGGTTGAACCTGAGGCGAGTAATAATTTTGATGCAGTTTGTATCCTCGATGATTCTGCTTTTATTTATGTGAGTTTTGTACATATTCTTCAATCCATCGCTTAAACATAAATTTCATTTGCTCCCATGAAAAAAGTCACATGATAATAATGAGGAGAGCCTTGCATAGGGGCCATTGCTGCAGCTCGGTACGCTCCTTCATTCGCCTTAATGTTGTCATGTGCCTTCACCCAGACGAAGTTTACCTCCACTCTCTTCTCTCTCATTATTTTAGTCGCATGCACCGTCTCAGTGGTAAGTCGATCCTTATGATTTCCCAAGCTCTGCAGATGTCTGAGGGACGGTTCTGCGAGATCTGAAGATATGACCAAGGATGACACTATAAGGTTGTTGGTATATTCTAGAACTAATTCGATGTCATATTCTAGAGCTAATTTGATATAAGATAGAATGGATCACAAAAGCTGTTTATATTATTTTTTTTAAATGAAACTGCAATATGTTCTGAGAATTTGAAACCATCCGCACTATCCTACGGTGAGTAGTTCTTTTTCTATGATTTCTCAAAGTTTCCTGAAGTTCTGACTTCCTGCCTAGGGATGTAATGACGTCAGAACTTCCGGAATCTTTGAAAAGTAATGCAAAAAGAACTACTTACCGTAGGATAGTGCGGATGGTTTCAATGTTCTCAGAATGGAATCTAGTTTCATTTAAAAAACTAAAATAAATACATGCATGTAGTAAATGATATATGGCGCTTATTCACTGCTAGCGGCGCGAGGATGTGCCCAGCCTGGTTCCAACACTAAACGATGTCACCATTATTTCTGGGATCTTTTAGGAGGTGAGGTTGAGCCCGGCTGGTTCCAACACTAAAGGCTGTCACCAATTCGACGGGATCTTTTGGATGCGTTTGCCCGGTTGGTTCCAACACTGGAGGCTGTCACCAATTCCGGGATCTTTTCGGGAGCAGTTGCCTGGCAGGTTGTTCCAACACTCAAGGCTGTCACCTATTCCAGGATCTTTTAGGTTGAGGAGAGAGAGAGGAGGAGCGAGGTTAGAGAGTAGTCAGCGACTAGAGGAGAGCGTAGAATGGCTAGAAAGGCGAAGGAGGCGAGTTTTTATAGCCCTTGAGGGCTGTCTCCCTCCATCCTCCAGCTAGTGCTTCCTCGGTGCTCGTGCGTCTTTCGTCCCCACTTCTATGAGTTTATTTGCGAGATCTAATATTTACAGGGAGTGGTTCTGGGAGGATACCACGACAATGCACATACCCCATTAGCCTGTCTGCTTACTTAGTAGTGCACTTTGATTACCTACTTCTTGTCACGTTCATCAGTATTCCAGAGCTAAAAACATTCAACTTCCTGCTATTCGTTTGTTTCCAACAGGTGACTCAGGAGCTTTCAAGGTCTCTGTAAAGGATCATCTGGTCATGAAAATCGGACAGCGGCAGCTGAGGTTGACCGAATCCACGTTCTCTGAAAACCTGGCTCCCAGAGTTTTAAGTAGTGAAACCTGTATCGATCCCGTTCCGTGTTCGAATCGGTATAAAAATACTTTTAATTTATAAAAATTCCTACCTTGTCTTACTGATCGACCCACTGTGCTGGTTAGTAGTATGTCAAATATCGGGAACAGGGTCAAAACTGAAATACACCTCTGCCGTCGAGCTTTTGGAGAATATATTCCCACCATCAGGGCTTCGAGTTTGGATCCTTTTGTTCTTCTGGTTCCTCTCTTAGCCCTGATGGGGATGTGCTTGGTCTGCAGATATCAGCCTTCATCAAGGCCTGATGACGAGAACATATTTTCCAAAAGCATGGCGGTAGAGGTTTATTTCAGTTTTGGCACTGTTCCCGATGTTTGACATACTTCGTACTACTTAATAGGTAGAACTGGTGACGGTGGGCAGTTCTCGAGATGTTTGTGCTTCCAATGAAGATGGGGCAGTCAGGCTGAAACCTAATCGATATCCCTTCTTAACTGGTGATAATATCGCTAGTCTAGAAGAGGGACTCTCGAGGGTCAACTGTCACTGTTCCCACTCTTGTCACATGGTAGGTACCAGAGCCTGGTTTGGTAGTATGTGCTGAGTAGAGATGTGTAAGATGCGTTCAGTTCCAGGAGTTAAAACCCACCAGTTCACTCAGTTCTGAGATGCGTTCTTTCGGACACGTTCACCAGTTCAACCGAGTCCCTAATCCAAATTGTAATTATCCCAACCTAAAAATCACAAAAACGGGGTTTTGAAAGGTTTGATTCAATAAAAAGTTATACAAATTTAATAGCTTAATAATATATATTTTCATACAAAATCACAATGGTTTGGAAAATCCATCACAATAAAAAATGTCTCAAATATCGCTGGAATGATGTGAAGGGATGGGTCGATGAAAGGTTGAACTGGCGGGAGTTGGGGTCGTGAGGAGTTAGGAACGGGGGGGAGGCGGAAGAACGGGTGAACTGAGGAGTTGTGAAAATGGAGAAACAGTGAGCTGGTAAGGGAACAATGGTACGAACGTAGAGGGGTGAAGAGAGGGGTTGATGAATGGATGAACTGGTGGGACTGATATGAGGAGTTGTGAAAATGGACTGAGGTTAGGATCACCCGTTCAGTGAGAACGTCAACTTTTTGGTCATCCGTTCAGCTGGGATACATTCAGCTGAAAGATCCGTTCAGTACTGAACGCCACACTGCACTGAGTAATTCACCACTTTCTGAGGGCTTACAAGAAGGATAAGTCCAAATGTTTCTGGAAGACATCCTTTTCAGACATCCTGTCCCTTTTGTAATGCACGCATCTATTCCTCCTCCCTCCCCCATTCCCCCTTTAGAACTCAGTATAATTTAAATATACTGAGCTCATTTGAAGGCAATTAACGCCATGTCCCAATTTACAAGTCCAAATAGTTTTTCCATCATAACGATGGAGTTTGATCACCTAGAGGTTGCCCAGATGATTAGTTCACTGGACAACAACCTCTTGACAACAGTTTTCTCCCATACTCGTGTGTAGGAGCTTTGTTCTCCACCAGTAAATATTATTGAGGTATTATCATTACGATGGAGGTTAGTCACATTGAAATTGTTCAGCTGCTCTTTCCTGAACCCGAACTTCATACTACTTTTCAACCCCCCTTTTCCCTCTCATACTTCTGCTACCCAGAAGTATGTCATGTGAGGAGGAGTGTGACAGTGGGCAGTTCTCGAGTCGTTTGGGTTTCCAGAGAAGATGGGGGGCGGTCAGGCTGAAACCTAATCGATATCTCCTTCTTAACTGGTGATAATGTCGCTAGTATAGAAGAGGGACTCTCGAGGTTCCACCGTCACTCTTCTCACTCTGTCACAAACTCAAGTGCAGATCGATACACAGTGAAAAACTCAATTTCAATAATTTGTCATACAGTCGGTTTTGCACCGGACCTCACCTAATGTACTTACGAATGTTGAAATTTTACAGGGATGGAGAAGTACATCCGTTGTCTGGAAGTACAGTGGTTAAGGAAGAAAACGTTAAGATCGATGACCTTATTGAAATCACGGGTATTAAACTGGAAATTGGTGGTCCTGGTAAAGTTGTGGCTGTGAAATTGGAATCGGATCAAAGACTTGAAAAAGATTCTACGAACGTGGATGTACCAAATACTGTCACTGTTCATTGTATTGGTGCTGGACAAAGTGGAGAATTCGGTGTAGTGTCAGCAGGCGCCACCTCGCCAGCGCAACATGGCATTACAAGGGTAGTTATGCCTGAAACACCTCCCGATTCCGGTGGCACGGTATCGCCACAGACTGATGCAGCTTGTGTGGCTTTGCCCGTATCTCTCGATGCGCCTGCCTGCCTCGCTGACCCTGGCGGCAACTCCAACCTCGCACAAAGCCCGTCGACAGCCATCAGTGCGGATACAACGAGCCCCTGCACGTGCGACGCCGAACTGCCCCAGCCAGCTGCTCTTCCCCCGGACTTAGAGACAGAAGAGAAATTACTCGAGGAGAGTTGTGCGAATCCTTCGACCCCCATTCATATCAAGTGAGCTTGTCCATCACGTAACCGGCAGATTTCAAGTCTTGTTAGTTTCTTATCGACCTGAATATGAGAAAACGGTCAATCCTAGCTGGAGCAGTTCTTCCAAAACCACAACTTTTTATAAACAATGTTTGAATCCACATCATTGTGAAGGAAGCTTAGGGAATTTAATTCATTGTTCTATTTCTTAGGGCTGGTTTCACCAACGCGGATTATTCAGAGTTCAATATCGGCTGAGGTTTAAGCCATTGATTCTGAGAAATGACAGTTTCACAAACGCCTAATCTCTGAATAACTCGCGCTAACGGCGCATTAAAGTTGATACCTCGTTTCAGGTAGTTTAAACCTCTGATCTACGGTTGATCACCGATTCTCTGCCAGGCCATCGCCATTTTGAAATTTTTTTTATCAGTGTTTTTCATACTTATCAACTTGCATCAACATTTAGTGCGATGAATAGTTTAATTGAAGTGTTTGAGCCAGGGGCGCCATTTAAGGGGGGCAGGGGGGGGGGGCTAGGCCCCCCCCCCCCCCCCCAAGGAATTGATAAATAATGAAAATGACTACTGGAGTTATCTAGAATATCATAGCCTTCTTTTAAAAAGTTATTCTTTTAAAAAGGAATATTTTGAATGAATATTATTGGAATGTAGCAATGCTAATTTAATGAATTGAAAAAGGGTACTTTGATTTTGTTTGTATTTATTCTTTTATTGAAACTTTAAATATGTAAAAGGAAGCATAAAATTAGCCTACATCTAAATGTAATATTAATTTAAACAAATTTGCGGGGGAAAAAACCCTGGACCCCCTTTCCTTAGTAGATATATCATACCCCCCATACCCCCTGGTGTTTGCCCCCCCCCCCCAACAGTTTGGTGAAATGGCGCCCCTGGTTTGAGCCATCCTTGGATGAATATTTCAATGAACTTCTGGATGTGGCTGTGCCCAGACGGCGGATAATTCGCGAAAGGGCATTTCCACAAGTGGGATGACAGCGATTTTTTCGCGAGGTTCCGCCTTCCCAATGAAGGGATGAGCTTCGTGCTCGATGCAATAGATAAACTTCTAGTTTTCGAAACAGAAAGGTGAGTCCAACCTATAATGTGTAATAAATATAATTTTACACCAAACCAGGTAGGCAACAACGTCGGACCCATCATTATTTATTTCCTCGAGTAGGTACACCACAGACCTTCATAGTATGTGGTAGGTACTTGCAGACTGCGTTAATAAGTACATGTATAACTTCTTCTGCATACAGCGAATTGTTGTAAAAAAGTAGATAACTTTTATACAAGAGCCTAGATAAGCTATCTATAATTTATTACAAGAGCAGTAGGTAGTTTGGTAGAATGGCAATCAGCTCTGTCGAAAGATGATCTTTTGTAGTAATGACAGAAAGACAGAGGCATAAGTGAGAAAAAATCGCGAAACTTCCACACCTGGTTACTATTATACAGTTTAATGTCTCCACAACAATGGACGGCGGACAAAACGTAATTATCCATAGAAGAAATATCACAGATCCACCACTAATGGATGAGCATCTCTCCTCCATGTCATCTGCAATGCGAGATGGGTGTTTCTGGGGAAACCATGATGCAAACTAAACAGTCTCGGCTTAAACCCAAGTTCGGCTAAACCGTGGATCAAAAACTTTGGTGAAACTGTCGAAGCTCTGAACCGCAGATCAAATTTGAATCCAGGATTTATTGATCCCAGGTTTAAGCTACTTTGGTGAAACCGGCCCTTAAACTCCTGAAGGAAATCCGGAGTCTGGGAAAATTGGAGAATTTAATTTGAATTTCCCTGTAGACACCCTGTTAACTCACCGTGTCCTTCGCGGGTTAGGTCAAAATACCTCAGTCCCAGAAGAGACACGTGAGTTGCGCATTATTTATATCGAGTAATGGCTGAACAAAGCCACTCTCTAGCCCACCTTTTCCCCGGGTAAAGGAGAACCTCAACCCTGCTCCGCCCACTCCTCGCAACGAAATTCAAAGTGAAATTTTTCCACAGGGCTGAAGAAACTGCGACAGAACTAGAATCTGGCGATTCAAGATCCTCTCTAAAACGATCATATGCTGCTGCAATAGAGAGCACGTGAGTATGAGAAAATCCATAACATCAATTTTTATGCTGTTATAGTGATAATTGTGTTGCAGAATTTTATATTGAAATTGCTTTTTTTCTGTTCAAGGGGGAAGGAGGAAAACGTGTCACGTTCGAAGGCTCAGGTTAGTTTATGTCATGTTAGTTTATTGTTGCTTTGGTATTTACTATTGCATCAGGTGTTAGACAAGGCCGTTCAGTTGTAGTAGTTGATTTATTTTTCTCCATTTGACTATCGACTCCTATTAAAGAATTCCACAACCCCATCCCATTTTCATTTCCTCTTAATATTACCAGAATTTACCAATTCGCCTATACAGACCTTGGTCGGCGACTCGGCCGAACTGGGAGGCAGCGCCGGACCGACGCCTCCGGACTCGCCGGCTCCTGCCAAGAAGAAAAGGATTTCCTTCAACGAGCAGATCGAATTTTGGAATCCCATCCTCCAGGAGAGGGCTTGGCTGGCCATCACGGAGGAATTTCCCGAAGTCAGGGAAGTCCCGTTGCTGGAGACGTCGAAATATAAGAGGGTGTTAGTATACTAAAAACAACGCTTTCTAAACCTCATTAGAATTTTGTATGCGCATTTGACACCTATGTAGGGGAGAGTGGGGTAGTGCCGTGCGTCGGGTAATGCCGTACACGGGAGTTCTCAGAATGTGGTTCACTCGATTGTGGCGGAAAGGTACCTACTTAAATCCTTGTGGGAGACACGGGAACGAACTTCTAGCATTCACGCGTTGCTAAGGTTATCCCACTTAACGTTACTGCTGTGAATGTGATTCAGCCATTTTGCATCATTATTAGAGAGTTTTTGCAGCACACTCACACCGAAACGAAACGGAAAATGACACCGAAACGGAAATGGCGGATAGGGCGACCTAAGTCAGATGCTAACCTTTTTCGGTTCAGTTTTTGTTCAGCTTTGGCATCTACCGGCTGGTGAAGTCACGCTAACGTTATGTTAACCTCTCTTTCATCCATTTTATTCCGTGTTTAATACAAATCTATGTCCACACTTGACTTCAATTCTGCATTAACATAAAAAGACACGAAGAAGCAGCTGTGAATACGACTCTCCGCATTTATTTTCCAAGGAAAACAGAAGAAGGTAGGTAGGTAGCGTTATACAGATGTAAGGTTAAATTACGTTTCGTCATCCCAACACGACGAAAGTTGACAACGTGAGATCCCGGTATTTTTCGTCGTCACGGTTCATCAAACTTTTCGGTGTCTTAAGTACGCATGCGCAGCACTGCTTTCGTTTCGGTGTGAGGGTGCTGCAAAAACTCTCCATTTTGAGTCTCGGGAAATAACTCAACGTCATTCAATACAGCATTTCATTGGCTTTCTGACGCGATAATGAAAATTTCGCTTTTTGCGAAATTGCGGTCAGCGTCAACAGGTAATCACAAATGTAAACACCGGGGTAATGACGTGCACTTTCGTAATGCACGTCATTACCCCGAGTTCCAATTTTTCAGCTGTTTCCACCACTTTTTCTCAAAAAATCTCATAAAATACCCAAGTTTCATTTAGAGTTTCATAAAATACATAATTCTAATTATGTCTCCCTCCTGATTTGAGAAACTCAAGACTGAAATTTCATGTGATGAAAAGTAAATTTTTTCAAACGTATTTTTTTAAATTGATTAATAATTTAGTCTTTTTCTAACTATTTTTATTTATAATAAAGTTTATTGACAGTTTTTATGTGTATTAAACATATCAAAACATTTACCTTCAAAATCAGTGAGAAAAACATGGCTGAATGACAGAAGAGGAGGAAAAAAACTCTATGAACGGCATTACCCAAGGCATGCACGGCATTACCCGACAGTGGGGTTAGTGCCGTGCAAAGCACTTTTTTTCACATTTTGGGCTGCTATTCTATTGATAATGTTTCGAGAGGGAAAAGCTTTTGCACACTCAATGTGGAATAAATTCCAAAGCCACTCATGTAAAATAGTCATTTTTATTACGTTCCGTCTTTTTACTGTAGCATGCCAAAGTTAGATGAACGGCATTACCCAACTCCCCCTACATGTTGACTGCAGGTGCAGGCCAAATACTTGAAAATGTGACCGATTTTGCGTTAGCGGCTCTGCTTCAGATGGTTTTCACGTTCAATCACTTCGTTGCTATTCGTACAACTTCCTTAGTTTTGTTCCCTTATGCTGGCAAGAGGTCCAATTTTTGGAGTTTTTTTTTTAACGGTTTTGTGGATTCCGGTTAGTTGGGCCCTAAATAGGCCTGAAATGTGGTTTACAAAATTCAGAAGCATCGACGTGCAAAATAATGAGGTTTTAGGTTTTTGTTGCACCGGTGAAACATTGCCAGGTTAGGGCAGCGAAGTGACCCACCATATTATGGTGAAATCATTACAATTCCTATGAAAACCTGTTACCAGAATTTGAAGAAAAATAAGCAAAAAACCAATTATATAGGTAACATTTACAAATATTTAATTATAACCTAAAATCTCTTGACACTAACAGGCTTCGAGTGAGACCATTCCATATAATAATTTCAGACTTTTGTAGGAGGTAACTAATGTCATTTTTGACTTGCTCCTGAGATCAAAATGGTGTCGCCTCTGATTTTGAAGGGTATCTAAAACAAGGAAAAAGCAAAAATATGGATTCGCTTTGGAACTTGAATAATTAAGATATTGTCTGTGAAAACCTGGTGAGAACGCGTGGTCTCGCTTTGATCACAACCTGGTAGTCGGATTTACCACGATTTCTAAGTAAATTTTGAAGAAAACGCTTTTTCCTTGTGTTTTCCTAAAACTAGATTATACTGCCTTGGAAATGTGAAAGCCTGGATGATCAAAATATATAAATAACCAGCTGGATTACCCGTGCGTTCACGGCGAAAAGGGAAGAAATTTCGAAAATTCCCTGGAATATTTCCCAACATATAAATTCTTACAAAAACTCGGGAGCTTTCGAAATTTCGCCATTTACATTATTTTGGATTATTTTAACGATTAGATACCTGCATGATTGTGTAGCACAATGTCAATATTACATAGTTCCATTTACCTACATTAATATTTTATTATTTGACCATGCGCTTATACTGCTGGTCTTATTCGACCGTCGCAGGGGAACCCGCTGAGAGTACTTATTAATCTAGTTGGTCCGTGACCAAATGCCACTGGATCTCCATCGACTTTTGCTACCTTACTTATTTTATTCCCCAAAAATAAGTTCCCGGGAACTTACCTATCACTGGTCTCAGAGCTCGCTCACCTGATCAGGGCTGAAAATTCATGTATCCTATGTTTGAAGGGCACACCAGAAAAAAACGCATCAAGAGCCGTTCAGTCCTTTGGCCATCCATCAAGAAACACACATGCAAACTTTGAGTTTCATGTATAAGATTAGTGAAAATAAATCAAGAGCTTACATTTCCAAATCGGCTGGCCATGCTGCCTCCACACTTCAGGAAATTGACTGACTAAACCGGCTTGTAGAGGCGGGTAGTTCCCTACTGAACTACTCTTGAAGAACTACACCAAAAGAACTGCTCCTTGACCTAGTTCAGTTGACTGAACGGTCGTTCACTAGGACCACAGAGTAACCCAGGGGCTAGTGAGGGATGTAGAAATTGGGGTTGAGTGAGTTAGGTAAGTAGCTTACATTTCCAAATCGGCTGGCCATGTTGCCTCCACCCTTCAGGAAATTGACTGAATAAAACTGGATTGTAGAGGCCTGTAGTTCCTGACTGAACTACTCTTGAAGAACTAAATCCGCCAAAAGAACTGCTCCTGGACCTAGTTCAGTTCACTGAACGGTCCTTCACTAGGACCACAGAGTAATCCATGGGGCTAGTGAGGGATGTAGAAATTGGGGCTGAGTGAGTTAGGTAAGTAGTCCTTTAGCTCTGATGGTGAGGAGTTTATAATATCCACAGAATGTTTTGTTGGGTCGTTCAGTTGGATCCGGGCTCTTTTCCGATCTTTTTGACACGCGGCTGATGGGGCGGTCGATTCGCGAAAACGAATCGTAAACTTCTGGAGGCATTGCGTTATAATCAAACCATTGTCTCCGGGGGCAGCTGTCACACAACCTCCCTACCTTTCTTGAGAATGGAGAGGGAGAAACTACGCTGTATGGGCGGCGAAGTTAAACCCCTCATCCATTACATGGTAGCAGAGCATGGTTGGTTGGTACGTGCTGGATTTATCCTCAGTATTTTGAGAGCTTCTCCAGAAGGAATAGCTCTGAGGTTTTCCAGGAGGAATCCTCTTTTTTAATAACCCTTTGGTTTATGAACATACACTTCGGCCATTCAATTTTCTTTGTAGCTATAAATTTTTCCCTTTTACTATTCCTCATCAAATCGAGCTATTATTCTCAAGGCGCTCAACGCCAGGCAGTTGTATTTTTTGTCTCTTTTGTATTCAAGTTGTTCCATCTTATGATGGGAGTTAGTCACCTAGAGGTTGTTCAGATGAACTTTCCTGAACCAGAACTTCTGACAACTACGTTTCTCCCTCTATTTGTGTCCAAGTCCGCCAAGTGATATTTATAAGGAGCTAAGTTCTCCACCAGTAAACAATTCTCAGTAGTACCATTACGATGGGAGCTATCAGCTTTGGAGTTTTTCAGATGAACCATTCCTGAATCAGAACCCTATACTACTTTCAGTCTCGTGTCACTATTAACTTCACATACTTCTTCAAAGAAGTATGTTTTTAAGGGGAGGAGTGCGACGGTATATGGGATTCCCGTCCATATTGGATCCGGGCTCTTCCCGATCTTTTTGACTCGCGGCTGAAGGGGCGGTCGATTTGCAAAAACGAATCGTCAACTCCTGGAGGCATTGCGTTATAATCAAACCAGTGTCTCCGGGGGCAGCTGTCACACTGCCTCCCTACCTTTCTTGAGAATGGAGAGGGGGAAACTACGCTGTATGGGCGGCGAAGTTGAACCCCTCATCCATTACAAGTGTCACTGAACGACAGTTCAAAGGAACTAAGAGTTGGAATCATTCAACGTTCAGCTGTTCCTTTGTCCGGTCGTTCCGTTGCATACCAAAACTAATGCCACTGGTTGATTTTGCGAGTTGGCTATGTGTCTTCAGTTTGAACGCAGTCCTAAAGTGAAAATAATCTGTATCATAATCTCTCTCCCTGTTGCACAATTGATTTAGTTACTACCTATTAATTAATTTTCAAGTTGCAGGACGAGAAAGAAGAAAAAAGGTTCCAAACCAACAAAAATGCAGGAAATATTGAGCGCTGTATTCGGAGCGGTGAGTTTCTTGGACCAGCTTCTTCTAATCTCATGTAATTTCTGTGCAAGTGGGTTGTGATCACTCGAAAATACACGTGGAAAGAGAAACTTGATTGAACATGATATCATTTTATACCTTAGTAGGCAGATCTAGAACATTCGAGACAACCAGTGTTACCAACTACATAAATACATGAAGTAGGAATAAAAAGATGTTAGTCATTTTTCCCACAAAAAGGAAATGGGCAGGGGGGTCCGACCCTGGCTAGACCCCTCTTTTGAAACTTTGAAAAATCATGGAAAACGAACTACTTATTTGCTTTTTACTGTTGAGAGACACATTGAGTACTTGTTCCTGTAACCTTCTTAAAACTAAGACACCGTTAGCAGAGACCATTTTCCTCGGCCTATGCAATTGACGTGGCAAACGAGGCGTTTTACTCAGACGCCAGTCCAAAGTCAAATCAAGTGTTGAGCTCATACTCGAATACAAAACGCCGGATTACTGGGAGTGCCGGAGAGCTGAGATGCCGGATTACAGAGGGAGTACTGTAGTCTATTTCCACGTAAACTAACAAACTGTAGACCGGTTTCGGTTGTTACACCATAGATAGAATTCTATCGTGTGCTGATGATGGTGTAACAACCGAAACCCGTCTACAGTTTGTTAGTTTACGTGGAAATAGACTATTTCTATTTTTATCCTGTAGTTTTTTTTGTTTTTTTTTAAGCTGGCCAGTTTAGAACATTCGAAACAACCGGTGTTATCCAGTGATTACCACCTAGTTACATAATTACATGAAGTAGGAATGAAATGCATGGATGCCTGTGTGGATACTTCTCTTAAGAAAACAGATTAGTGAGTGAATGGGGGTGTTGGTCTGGCTGTTGAAGCCATCGATGAAGAATACCTGCATTTATATTCTATAGTTTTCCAACTGAATGTTGGGGAGTAGAGAAGTTGTTTGAAAAGACACAATGCGTAATAATAATTGGAGTTTTGCGAGAGACTTGCATGTCATGGATACTCGTAATATATATGATCCATGATTCAAAGAAATCAACGATGTCATGAATCGATTATGAGAAGAAAAACAAGTTCTCTAACCTCTGGCCCATGGTTCAGTTGTGATGCTTTATCAGATAAAGTAGTTTGTGATAACTGCTGCGGAGCTCTTTAATGCTAGATGCCCATTTTTCTTTATTTTTTGTGAAAGGACGGAAGTGCCAGATCTGCGTCACCGCCTGACGACCCTGAAAAACCTGATGAGGTATCGAATACGGAAGTTGTCTCCAGTAATGGACTTAGCACCCCTGTAAGTTCCCACTCTTTTAATTTTATTTTATCTGCACGGAAACTGAAGTCCATTGGCTGAGTGTTCGGTGGTTCACAGAAGTATACCTGAAATGTTATGAATTCTATGGTTGCAGCCTCCTCAAGAACTCCGCCCCGTTCTCAAGCCCTCGCCACAAGTTGCTCCAGCAGAACCCAAGGTCAAAACGCGAGGAGGGCGATTGCCTAAACATAGCAAAGAATTATTCAAATTATTCGGACCGAACTTTCGGTAATGTAAAACGCCCCCACAATTGTTCGATAAATACATTTGTTGCTTTCGTTTAGTGTAATAATCAAGTTACCAACTTACTGTTGTTCTTATTCTATTTCAGCTACAACAAATGTTTGAAAGTAGATGGCCGATTTCACTGCCCGGACAACGATTGTTGCAACAACAACGATCGGGGTTTTGCCACGGATAAGGGTTTGCGCCACCATATTTGGCAAAATCACCTCCGAGGGATTATGTAAGTCTCGATGACACTGTCCAGGTTACTTTAAATATAGGTAATATTCCTAAAACATTGAATCTGTTATGCACTGGCGAGCTGCTGATGAAGGGTCGATGAATATTGAATGAGTTTACTAACTACTTGCCTGCGAATTCTCCTAGTGTAAATCTAGCTACTCACCCAGCGTAAACTGACTTTAAATAAACTATGTTTCAATGGGATAGGCCGGTTAATCCGAGGACTGGTTGATCCAAAGGCAGTTAAGAGGGATTCTACTGTACTAGCATAGGGATGGGCCTCGATGATTTCTCCCATGCTTAGGGACGATACGATACCAAAGTATCGATATTTCCTTTGGTACGGTATTGATGATAATGTATCGATACTCGATATTTTCTGATACTGATATTGAAAAAGTATCGATACACCAATATAATTATGTTGGTAAAAAACAGTGACATCTTCGATACCACCGATATTTAAAAAAAAATAGAAATAAGTTCCTTTTTTGGTTTATTATTTCCAATAATGAACCATTGGAATCGAGCATGAAAAAAAAATTCTTACCCCCCCTCAAAATTTGATGGTTTACGTTTCAAGGTATGTAGAATCCAAAACTGCAATAAAAATATTTCTGTCTGTCCGCCGTACGCCGTACGGGCCACTTTTCTTAGTTACCATGAAAAAAAATTGATGAAATTCGGGTTATAGGTTCCGTTCGGCGTCTAGTTGGTCCTCGAAGCTCGACGTTACTGTGAGTCATCTCTAAGGGGTTCAAAATAGGGGTTGAAATTTTCAAAACGCCTATACTATTTTTTTACGTAAATATTTTTACGGTTTTAAATAGTTCTTGAACTTGCGAGTTTTTTAAGACCATCCGGAGCATCGTACGTCCAGCCGTTCGTTCACAGTAAGGCCCCGAAGTTTGCACCGACAGGCATTTTCGACTCCAGTGTGAATGAAATTGTATACAATTCAAACCAAATCTCGTAACCAGAGACGCGCCCACAATAGGAATTTGTGAATACGGCCAATCATTGGTAGGGATCACCTGATTATATTGGCGGAGTATGAAGTAGAGTTGGTTGTTCTGTGATATTATTTCGCTTGAAAAATGATGGCTCTTTTGGAGTTTGTTGGTAGGTAGTGAAACTTGAACAAACGTTGAAGTATTATTGATGGGTAAATTATTACTACGGTAAATCATTACTCAACGGTAAATTATTACACAACGGTTCAGTATACCATCTACGTAGAAGGGGCTGGAGTTTGTTGGTAGGTACGTTTGCAACTTTTTTCACTCCTCATCAACAATTTCTCTTCAGAACTTCATTATGTGCGTTTCTTTTTGTTAGGTACTGTTTGTCATCGGCAGAATTATTTTAGCAACATTTAACTCGTGATTTAGGTAGGTACCTAGTAACGAGTACGGGGTTAGGTACTAACCTACGGAGGGTCTGCGATCTACATAATATGCATAGAATAGTAAATATTATATTATATAGACGGGTTATCTATACAGAGAGCTTTGATCTGTAACAGAAGGGTATTCTATACAAAATAATAAACCGTTGTGCAGGGATTTGCAGCGTTTTGTAAAGGGTAATAAAGCAGGCAGTAACAAAATTAAAAAAAAAAAAAATTAGGTAAGAAAAAAGAAAAACCAATTAAAAAAAAAAGAAAACCACAGTCATGCAGCATAAGAGCGAATTTTCGAAGAAATAACTGATTTTATGTAAAACTGTTTTATCTCAAGAAATAACCACGTTCCTTCATCTTCAAAGTGCTCCAGTTTGAGAACGGAATGAGATATCGCAATTCTGATTTGACCATCGTGTTCAGCGTACAAAAACCTTTAAAATGAGGTGTCACTTGTCAGACTGTTTCATTTTGGGAATTTATGGGTAATTTTCCCCCCCTAAAACTCCCCAAAACTCCCCCTTAGAGCGACCCGATTCTGCCCATCTTCGAACTTAGCCTGTCGATTGCCAAGACAGATTTTTCGTGCAAATTTGAACTTTTTATCTCAATTCTGTCGAGAGTTATCGTCTGGAATGACACATACATACATTCATATATATATATATATATATATATATATATATATATATATATATATATATATATATATATATATATATATATATATATAATTTTTGGTGTCTTTCGGCAGTGAATTCAGGATGGTCTGAAACGGATTTTGGTATAAAAATCTTTCGGAAATTCAAGTTTTAAAAATTTTGGACCGAGAACAATAGCTTCCTTTTCTTCGAAAATTCGCTAATAAGGATAAGAAAAAAAAGATGGCGTGCTCTTTGGTATTTTGGACTCTTTCGTGGTACCCCTCAAATTCTTATACCACTCCTATGTAATACATAAATGATTTAACCATAAACAAAGGGAACGACGAGCTGAGCGATGCTGAGGGGAAAGTAGAAGGGTCCCGTCGATCGACCGCCATCACCCCTCAACTGTTGTGACGGCCGTTGATGGATGGGGGCCTGGAAAGAGTCCTTTATAAGCAGCCCTGCTAGCCCAGCTCCTCATTCGACCGACCACTCTCTGACTTGTGACCTCTCTCTCTCTCTCTCTCTCTTTTGCCCTTTCTCTCTCTCTCCTACCCTTCCACACTCGCTGTGGTGATAACCACGGGGTGTTCCCTTCTAAGAAAACCTGCTGTGGTGATATCTGCGACGTATTCATCTTCTTCTTCCTGGGGCCTGCTGTGGTGATAACCGCAGTGTGCCTTCCTCTCTCTCCTGTAGCACTCGCTGTGGTGATAGCAGTGGGGTGCTAGGAAAGACTCCCAAGGAGCACCTAATATCTGCTGTGATGATACCCACTATTAGTTTCCTTCCTCCTGGCAACTGTTGTGTTGATAACCGTGGGGTACTAGCAAAAGACTCCCAAGGAGCACCTAATACCTGCTGTGGTGATAACAGCCGGGTATTAGTTTCCCTCACATCCTTCCAACTAACGCCTGCTGTGGTAATAACCATGGGGCGTTAGCAAAAGACTCCTTTGGAGCACATCCTTCATCCAAACCAACCTCATCCAACTTTCTGCCCAACTATCATAAGCCCACACACACTGTGGCTTAGGCAGACTCAATATAATATTGATATTTTATAAACATTTTTTCATGAGCTTTTGGATTTATTCCCATGAAAACACGTGGTTTTTGTCAGGGAAATCTCTGGAAAAGTAAGGGAATTTCGAAATCTTGTTTTGGCAGCCACCTTGAGTATGGATACTGCGCGAATAGCACAGAATCCATCCTTGTTGAATTTGATGCGCCATGTTGAGTTTCGATATTCCTCGTTGATCTTGCAAGTTGGCTATATATCTTTAGCTGGCACAATCGTAAAGTGAAAATTGTTAATATAATAACCTCTCTCCCATTTCCAGGTTGAGAAAGAAGAAAAAAGGTTCCAAACCAACGAAAATACAAGCAATATTGAGCGCTGTATTCGGAGAGGTGAGTTTCTTGGACCAGCTACTTCTAATCTTCTGTAATGTAATGTCTGAATGCAGGAGGTTGTGATCACTTGAGAATACACGTAGAAAGAGAAACTTGATTGAACATGAAATCGTTTTATACCTAAGTAGGCAGATCTAGAACATTCGTGACAACCAGTGTTACCAACTACATAAATACAGGGTGGGGCCCGGTAACTTCCTGATTTACGTCAATCGGCTTAGGGTGGTCGGATAAGCGTGAGGAGGGTCTCATTCGTTAGGGGAGGTCCTGAAGTTTTGTTTCACCTAGGTTTATTTACCAAGCACGCGTTCGCTGCAGAGGCTTACTTCTCTAATGGCCTCTCGATCGTCAAAACTCAGTGTGCCTTCCGTACACGGTTTAATCTTCACCCTGGAGCTCCACTTCCCGGCAATCCGTCATTTGTTGATTTGGGTGGACAAATTCAGGGTGAGTGGAAATGTGCAAAAGAAAAACTCCGGACCTACAGAAGTCTCAGAACGTGGTCCTTACTTCTTCGAAGAAAACAACAGTTGCATTACAGTGACTTCAGCTCGCTGTTCTCAAATGATTGAGGAATTTTTCCTCCCAAACCTCAAAGAATTGGATCTGGGGGACGTTTGGTTCCAGGAAGATGGAGCTACAGCCCACACGACATGTTGTTCAATGGTACTCTTGAGGGACCACTTCCCGGACCGCCTCATCTCTCGGAGGCGACCTTCCGTGTCCGGCGCGGTCGCCAGGTTTGGCGCCCTGTGATTTTTTTTTTTATGGGGATACCTCAAATCCCTTGTTTGCAACGGTCATCCGAGGACACTGGCTCACTTGAAGACCAACATCCAGCAAGCTATCGCCAACATAGCGATCGATGTGCTGGAAAGAGTGGATAGAAACTTCAAAAATCTTCTGACTCAGTGTACTGACAATGGGGGCCGTCACTTGAATGATGTTATTTTTCAAAATGGTGTCAAACAAAACTTCAAACCACGTCCTTTCAGAGGAAAAAAAGATTTGAACTGATACGAACTAAATCACTCGCGAAGAAATCGTGGAAACCCATTTCAAAGAAAAACGGAGTTATTGAAAAAATAGTCTATTTCCACTAATACACGAAAAAACGCGAAAAACACTGTTATACGATGGTTTGATCACCGAAACCGGTATATGTAACAGTGTTTTTCGCGTTTTTTCGTGTATTAGTGGAAATAGGCTATTTTTTTCAATAACTCCGTTTTTCTTTTAATTGAACTGATATCGGTACTTTTTTTCTTATCCACCTTTCAAATCAGCAAGTTACCAGGCCCCACCCTGTACATGAAACAGGAATAAAATGCATGGATACTAACATCTTGCCCCAAAAAGGAAATTTGAATTTCTTCTTGGAAAAACAAAAACAAAAGAAAACTATATTTACCTCTTACAGGAAGTTATAAAACAATGACTAGTTATCACTCAAGTGCAACGGGCTTCCTGTACGAGAGACTTGCATGTCATGGATACTCGTTATATATATGATCCATGATTCAAAGAAATCAGTGATGTCACGAATCGATTATGAGAAGAAAAACAAGTTCTCTAACCTCTGGTCTGTTGGTCAGTCGTGATGCTTTATCAGATAAAGTAGTTTGTGATAAGATAAAATTTGTGATAAGATGAATTCCCACATCTTAACACACAATCTACTTTGCCAATATCAATCAGGGTTCCGCAATTTTCACAGTTGTGAAACTGCTTTGCTTCGTATAGTTGACGACATTCGCATTTCCGTAGATAAGTCCTTTTGCACAGTCTTGGTTCTGCTTGATTTCCGTAATGATTTTGATTCTGTCTCTCACTCCCTCTTAGCCAACGAACTAAATCACTTCTTTCACTTCTCATCTTCTGCCCGCCGGATGATATCATCTTATTTGTCCTCCCGCGTCCAGAAAGTAACTGTCGGACAGTCTGAGTCCAGCTACCTTCCTATTCTGACTGGTGTGCCCCAAGGAGCTGTTCTTGGTCCTATTCTTTTTTCGATGTTTATTAATGACATTCCTGATGTACTCCAGCTCTTACCATCTCTTTGCTGACGACTTCCAGCTATATTTATCTGGTAGTATTGATGACATTGTGAAAACAATACACCGTTTAAATGTCGATCTTACAGCCATCTCTTTATGGGCCCAAAGGAACGGTATCAGCATTAACCCTGCCAAATCCAAAGCGATTATCATATCCAAAAATTCCATTCAGAACGACTCTGTCCCACCCATTCTTGTGAGCGGGTCTGTTATCCCTTTCTCTAAGTCGGTCGTCAGCCTTGGCTTGGTCATTGACGATTCTCTTTTTTGGGGTCTCCATGTTGGGCAGATCTGCCGGAGAATTTATAGCTCCCTCCACCCTCTGCGCAGACTGAATAAATATATCCCGCCCAATCTGAAAAGAAAATTGGTCAAGGCCTTGGTAGCGCCTCATTTCCTGTATTGTGACGCAATATATTCCCACTCCCTCTCGTCGTCATGTGCTAATAAACTCCGAGTCGCCCATAACGCCTGTACTCGTTTCATCCATAATATTAGACCTCGTAATTCAGCACTGAACCTCAAACTTTTTTCTCTTCCCTTGAAGAAATATTTCGATCTCCGCCACCTCATTTGCATATTTAAAATCTTAAATTCTGCAGTCCCATCTTACTTAAACTCCATAATTTATTAAAGCTTCTTCCCCACGGTCCAACGCACTCATGATCGTTCGGCACACCACAAAAATCTTCGGCTGTGGAACGCCCTTCCACTCCTCCTCAGGTCTCTCCCTACAATTAGCCAATTCAAGTCAGGTGTTACACAGTTTTATGCTAATGGTGAATAGTGTTCCCCTCCCCTCCCCCCTTCTATTTTCTTATTTCTCTGTATGGACCTTTATTTTCGCAGAGTGGCATTATTATTTCGTTCTAAATTTTGACAGTGTTATTAATTATGTATTTTTTCTTTCACTCCTTGTAATTTTACCTTTGTAATTCGTGTGTGTTCAATGGGCCAATGGGGCTTCTCACAATAAATGGTTTTTATTATTATAATTATATTATTATAACTGCTGCGGAGCTCTTTAATACTAGATGCCCATTTTTCTTTGTTTGTTGTGAAAGGATGGAAGTGCCAAATCTGCCGCACCGCCTGACGACCCTGAAAAACCTGATGAGGCATCGAATACGGAAGTTGTCTCCAGCAATGGACTTAGCACCCCTGTAAGTTCCCAGTCTTTTATCATTTTTCAGTTTTTATTTTTATTTTTTAATATAATATATTTTTTTTTTTTAAATCTGCGTGGAAACGAAAGCCCATTGGCTGAGTGTTCAGTGGTTCACAGAGGTGTAATTGAAATGTTACAAACCTATGGTTCCAGCCTCCTCAAGAACTCCGCCCCATTCTCAAGCCCTCGCCACAAGTTGCTCCAGCAGAACCCAAGGTCAAAACGCGAGGAGGGCGATTGCCTAAACATAGCAAAGAATTATTCAAATTATTCGGACCAAACTTTCGGTAAGTCAAATCGTCCCGTGAAAGGCAGAATATCGTAAGCGCCATTTTTTGCGATTTTGAGGGGTTATAAGTGTGGATTCGTCTTAGAAAAGCGCATATGTCTAGCTACTTATCGTAAGTGACGTACGTCTCTAAGGCATTCAAAAACAGCCTCAAAGTTCTCGAATCGTAACCTCCAATTTGGTAAAATATCGTGTCCACCGTTCATTCAGAACGTAAGCGTCACGAGTCGAATGTAAATACCGAGGTAAAAACTGTCCGTTGTCGTAAGTTCCCCATTCCCTCTGTAACTTGCGATAAAATGACAGTATTTTAATATTATGCCATCGATTGTAAGTGCCAGGGAGCAGCGTGTCGTATGCACCTATCAAATTTGAGCAAAGTATCGTAAGCGCCCCTTCCCGAGTGCTCACGAGTGGAGATACACTAGTTTTCCAAATAATTCGTTTCCTGCAAAACATCAAGAATATCTTAAGTGCCGAAATGTGTATAGTATCCACAACAAACTATTCTCCCAGTACGTCGAAATAGCAAGAATAGCATAAGCACCTTTTTCTTGAAAAAGTACTAATTCCCAGGGCTTTTAAGCAATTTTATAAAATAAATCGACAGCATAAGATTCCGATTTATGCTAAAATATCAAGTTTAAACGTGTTAGGCAATAAAAAGTAAAATTCTCCTGTAAAATCATCGTTCTGCCTTTCAGGGGACAAAATGTCCCCACAGTTGATTGATAAACACGTTTGTTGCTTTCGTTTAGTGTACTCACAATAATCAGGTTACCTACTTACTGTTGTTCTTATTTTATTTCAGCTACAACAAATGTTTGAAAGCAGATGGCCGATTTCACTGTCCGGACAACGATTGTTGCAACAACAACAATCAGGGTTTTGCCACGGATAAGGGTTTGCGCCACCATATTAGGCAAAATCATCTCCAGGAGATTATGTAAGTCTCCTTGACTCTGTCCAGGTTACTTTAAATATAGGTACAGTGGTCACCGCGTATTTCGGTCAAATCAGGACGTACTGGCTTTGACCGGAATAGCCGGAATCTGAAATAAACGGCGGGACCAAGGAAATGGTGATAAAAAATGTAAGAAAGAAAGGAGTAAACCAAAATGAACTTCAATCATGAAGTACTATAGTCCGTGAGATGTGAGAATAGGACCAGAAGTTCTCCCTCCAGACCTGCTGACCCTGTTGGAGATCGGTAAGACCCCCTTCAGCGGTTTTCAGGCCTGCCACCTGAAAGGGAAAATATTACCTAAGGTACCAGCTCCCTCGTTACCCACTTGTTTTCGGTCTGAGCCACTTCGTCATCGTTCACCGACGCTCAACTTGCATTTTTCTCGCTTTTTCAATCGTTTATGTTTGTATAAAGGCACTTTGTCTCATTGGTTTCGATCTTGGCTTTTCAACGGGCTTACACATTTTGGTTTATGGTTTGGTAGCGTCAGTTCTCGGAATTTATTTGGTTTTTATTTAGACAAGCTTGTGTGTAATGGAGTCACCGGCGGATTCAACAATCGAAATTCCTCCCGGTCTTCGGACGGTGATCAAGAGACGAAAACCCCTCAAATCGCAAGCACGCTGCTTGGTTTTTCGAGTGTGGAAGTTCTTCCAAAAAGAAAAAGAACACCAGGGTCATTTGAAAAAAATCAGCAAAATGACGGAAAGAGTCTGCGACGCAACTGGCCTCAACAAGTACACAGTAACCACGATCTTGAGGGAAGGGAAATCTGGAGGTGAAGAAGCTTTCGAGACGCCTGGTAAAACAAAGCCCAATAAATGTTTAAAAACGGGCATCGATTCGTTCGATCCGCAGTCACATTTTTGGCCAATTCTGCCGTGTGAAGGAAGAACGACTCAACTCAAAAATTGTCGAAAATGGGATTTTCACGTAAACCCCCTAATTTCAGCCCCACCTTTTTGATGGTCAAATCGAAATTCCAAAATTCGATCCAGAAGGGGTTGAAATTGTTAGGGATGAAATATGGAAATCGCTTAATTTTGAGGAAAAACGACTACTCCGTGTTTTAACCTGACCCTTCAGGTTTTTGCGATGGGACCCCCCGCCGAAAAACGACAGGAAAAAGTGAGACCAAATAGTGAGACGAAAGTAGCGCGTATTTTAACAATGATTTTCACTTACAACCGAGTAGTTGCTAGGGAAATGAAACTTCTTTCATTTTCATCGGACAAAAATCGTTTTCCATTCGTTGGAAAGCTCTTGATTTATCACGAATGTATTTCGTATTTGTTCTTGGTATTTACATCCTAGTTTCATAATCTATACATATAATAAAACAGTGTCTGTTTGTTTGTCTCGGCATCAATTGAGAACGGCTGATCCATTTGACGCAGAATTTATCTGGGAAGGTTTATGAAAAATCCGCATTTGAATCTGTCCATCCGTTGAAACGCTATGAATGAAATACTACTAAAAAACGTGTTATAATCACTTCTATGAGGACGTTTATGCTTATAATAACTTTGAACGGTTGGACGTAAATCCGATTGTAATTAGATTCTGGATTCAGCTCGACGAGTACATTCAAGTGGTACTTCAATCAGGATGTTAGTGGGAGTGGGGTACAGGTTATGAGAGGGGGGGGGGGTCTACAGAAATTTCAAAACTACTTGACCAATTGGAATGCAACTTTGGGAATTTGTTGTGTGAACATTGAGGAATGTTTCTAACCAGGTAGGGAGGGTTCATAGGATACGGGGGGGGGGGGGGGGGGTTAAAGGCAGTTAGGGTTGGCATTGGGGAAGGTTTCTGATCAGTTGAGGAGGGGGGGATACAGGCATATTAAAATACATGACCGTTGGCTCCATTTATTTAAATCGCAGCAACACGCGTCGGTTCAAATAGTATAATATATCATAAAACAGTGTCAGTCTGTTTGTTTGTCTCATCATCGATAAATGAGAACGGCCACTAATCAAACAATAATCAATTACTCAAACCAAAATTTTCACTTGGGACGCACCCTTGAACCGTGGCTTACGGTAGCAAACAACCACTCTTTGTCAATCCTGAGGTGGTATCTGTTATGAGTGGGGCCTGTCCTAAAGGGGGTGTCTGTTCTACCGTTGCGAAGCGCGGGTACACAGCTAGTATAACTATATAAATGAATGTTGTAAATGGATAGTAAACAATGACGCTTGTTTGGTTGTCACTTGGTTGTAGTAAACTACGCGGCTAAAGCATGTTTTTTTAACCTGACCTAGGTACCTAATTATACAAAGCGGTTTACTCGATCAATATAACGTTAGCAATAGTAGTTGGGTACCTACATAATAATACGTATTTATAAAGTGATACTTATATTTTTACTGAAAAACAAAAAAGGTGGAGTCTAGTATGAGCCGCGCGTGAAGTAAGGTAAGAAACAGCCGATCTTATATAATACAGCGAGGGAGACAAAAACCTGAAGGGTCAGGTACACCACAATTTAGCCGTCAGGCTTTAAGCGGAAGTCATCCGGGGGTGCAGGGGGCGAAGCCCCCGCCGAGGCGCGCACCGCCGAGTTTTAGTAAAATCATCTCAACGCCTCGATTGAAACACCCTAACTTGCGAGTTTTGTTATTTATTTGTTGAGGAAAAACGACTCAACTAGCTGAAAACGCCGTTGAGTCGTTTTTCCTCCAAACGGTTGGCTTCAGGATCGAGGTCCAAACTATTGGACTCAAAGGGGATTTGAGTTGTTTTTACTCCACAAACATTTCAAAAATCAACCATGAATAATCGATATTCGACTCAACTGCAATAAATCGATTTAAAAAACGTGTGTTTGGAGTATTTTTTGACAGCTATCGATCAAGTTGAACATGATCGGACATTTGGAAAAAAAAGGGGGTTGCGGGAATGCCCTTATAGTAGTAGTAGTGAACTTATAGCGAGTTTTTGTTGGAAAACTTCGAAGCTGATTTCTGAAAACTCAATAATTTTGAGTTGAGTCGTTATCCCTCACCCGGCGAAACAAATACATCTTCGCCAGTTAGGGATTTCGAGATCTTAAAACGTAAGGCAGATGCGGTGAGATAGTGGAAATCCATTTTCAAAACAAGACGTATCAAATGAAACTCGGCGCTGCTCGCCTCGGCGGGGGCTTCGCCCCCTGCACCCCCGGATGACTTCCGCTTGAAATGAAATGAAAGAAAGTTTATTCCAAAAAAAATAAAGAAATTACAAAAAAATATCATAATTGTAAATTAATACGGCAACACAAAGGAAAAATTATAGTATATTTATACAATGGAATATACCCCAAGAACCATAGGGTACGACCCTGTGCGGTTCGGGGGAGTTGAGTTTAACAAGTAATATTACCTAATACACCATTTTTACAAAAACGACCCAAAAGTGATCAGATGAAGAAAATAAGGATGCAAAAAAAGATAGCTAAATTAGAATAAATTTCTATGAACCCAAGTGACAATCCCAAGCGAATTTGATGGATAGAATACAATCATTATATAGGTAGGTAAAGATAAACACCATTAGAAGCAAAAAAACAGACAAAATCATGACACATAAACACTAGTCAGTAAATTGGAACAGTTTATAGGACCTTGGGTTATCAACCATGTGAAAATTCTAGTTTTATAAACGGCACGCGAAAAATTTCCAGGTATGGTCATGTCTGCTGGGAGAGACCGCAATATATAAGGCATACTGAAAAATATATGCTTTGAGGTACACCATAAACGAGATTGGGGAGCTGGTATTACCGCCTTAGAAGTGAGGCGAGCTGGGTATATGCTATGTCTAGGATACACGAAGTAATCGGGGTGTTTGTGAAAAAAAGTAATAGCTATTTTGACATACAGTTGTTGAACTGAGAATACCTGGACAGCTTTGAATAAGTCAGAGGTGGGGAACCGGCGTGGCTTCCTGGCGATTACTTTTAGGATTGATTTTTGGACAATACAAAGCGGATTTAGGATAGACGCTGAAGCGCCACCCCAGGCTAAAATACCGAAACTAATGACACTTTGCACAAGAGCTTTATATATAGTAATTAAATTTTTCTTATCAAGACATCCCCTCAATCTATAAAAAATATGAATAAATTTACGGAGTTTCTGAACCAAAGAGCTAATATGATACTCCCATCTTAAGTCTTCATCTATAGTAATTCCTAAGTACTTTGTAGAATAAACCCGTTCTATTAGTGGACAATTGCCGTCACACGCACACTTCATGTAGTCATTTCCACATGTGTGTATAATGATACTGTGCTGCTCCAACTTATGTTTGGATGCGGACTTGGAAAAAACCAAGAACTTGGTTTTTTTAACGTTTAAACTCAAAGAGTTAGAGCACATCCACTCAAAAACTTTATTGATGTCAGAATTTGCATCCCTAAACACCTCCTCCCAATCATCCCCCTCGCATAAAATCGATGTATCATCAGCATACATGTACATGGTTCCAAAAAGATTCAAAGAGCTTAATTGATTTATAAATATTAAAAAGAAAATAGCTGCCAGAGTACCACCTTGGATTACCCCGTATTGAATTGTGGTTTCATCACTGTCAACTCCGTCAATTGTCACAAACTGCTTTCTATTGGAGAAATAGCTCTGCACCCATGCAAGCTCTGTTCCACAAACCCCGTAAGAAGGCAGAATCCCAACCAACAGACCTCTATCTATTGAATCAAAGGCTTTAGCCATGTCAAGCGTAATAAGGAGACCTTTTTTCCCACGATCCATTAAAGAGTTAATGCCCTTGGTCAAGTTATACAGAGCTTCGTCGACACCTATACCCCTTCTAAATCCAAACTGCAAGTTAGAGAGCATGCCATTCGTTTCGAGGTACTCATAGAGGATATATTTAATCCAGCGTTCAATCAACTTAGATGTAGAGCTAAGTAAAGAAATCGGCCGGTAATTGGTCAGTTCGGTAGCGACGCCCGTCTTATAAAGGGGTATCACTCTGGCTATTTGAAGTGCATCAGGAAAAATTCCCCTCGACAGGCTAAGATTAATTATGTAAACCAAAGGATCCCCCAACTTATTGAGATACTTCTTGATGATTTTTAGAGAAATCCCGTCGTTACCAGGGGCAGAATTCCCATTCATACCGGATATAATTTTGTGTAAATCACTCGCAGTAATCATTCGAAATTTAAATTTATCAGTGGGTATGTTGGTTTGTAGAGAAGTTGAGGTTCGCTTGATGAGTTTGCTTGGGATTTTTTCAACTAAATCTTTGCCCACGTTACTGAAAAAATTATTAAAGTTTTGTGCAACCTCATACTTGGCTGAAGTGTCGTCTATATTTCTGTTCCTTGCTATCTCAGTAATCAACTTATTAACTGAATTCGCTTTCCCAGTTTTACCTAAAAATTCATTATTAATAATCCTCCACGCATCTTTTGGTTTGTTTGCATCTATAAACTTGTGCCTAAAGTAATCGTTTCTAGCTTTTGATTTTAGGGATGTGATCATGTTACGGTAGTATTTTATACGCGTACGAAGAGAGTCATTAAAAGGTTCCTTTTTTGACTTTTTGCATAGCTTATCGCGAACTCTAATAGCGCGGAGTATGCCTCCCGTCATCCATGGCGTCAATTTAAATTTCGCGTGAGGGGTCCTTTTACATTCCGAAGCTAATTCAAGACACCTCTTAAGATCAAGGATGAACTGACAAACAGCTTCGTTGATATCCGTTATTGACAGTATTTTGTTCCATTCATAGCTGTTAATCAACTCATTTAGTTTTGTATAATCAATTTTAGTTTGAGATTTTATATTGTTATCCTGTTTATCAGTAATCTTGTCTGCACAAGGCATAGAAGCAGCCGTGGCGTAATGGACAGTTATGTACGATTTAATAATCCCTGCTAGCATTATAAAGGAGCCACCCCTATAAAAGATATGGTCTATACAAGTAGAAGAACTGCCTCCCACACGAGTGGGATGGTTAATAAGCGGTCTATACCCCAACTCAGACAAAGTATTACCATAGTACAATGAATGATAGTTGCGGTTATTTAAAATGTCAATATTAATGTCGCCGATAATATATGAATGATCAGCGGGAGCTCCCGCACATAGAAGGTCAGACAGTTCATCGGAGAACGTCGTTATGTCACCTTGAATATTTCTATAGAGACCAATAATATCTATCACTTCAGAACCATAATTAATTTGCATGAAAATACCGGTGGCAGATTGAAAGTTAAGCAATTTTACAGAATAAATAAAAGCTGACTTTATATAAATCACTACTCCATCATTTTTATTTATGTGAGTTTGAGTATAGACCATATCATAACCAGGAATCCGAATAAAAGCTGGGTGGTTCATAATGTGCGCTTCGGTAAATACCAATACATCAAAAGACTCAAAACCGTTTCCAGCCCAAAGCAACAGTTCGGAAAAATTGGCATTATACCCTCTGATATTCATATGAAAAACAGAGAAATGCGGGTTTTTAGATAGATTTGACAAGTAAGATGGAATATCATCATAGTAGGAATCTTCATCCTCGCAAATAGATATACTTCCGTTGGAAAAGTTCAATAAATAATCATCTTGCATTTGGTATTAAAGAAATCATCAGTTTAAATTGATAGATACATCTAATAGGTTACAAACGATCCACGTCCTGGAAGGACCTAATTACTATTACTTTTTCTCCTTCTGACTTTCTAACGTGAATTTTGAAATTTCTCACCCAAACAAACTTCAGACCTTGATCCTTAGCTTTCAATTTCGTACGTCGGAGAAGTTCTGCTCGGAAAGACGTCAGATTTTCATTAATGAAAATTCTCTGATCAGACCATTCATCGTGTAATTTTTTGGCAGTAAGGCTTCTGTCGGACCTCCCGAGACGGATGAATTCTTCACGGGTAGTGGATGATCCCAACACAGCCAGTATTTTGCGAGAGCGATCCTCACGGATAGGGCCAACTCTGAAGGCTCTACGAATGACTCCACAGTCAAAGGCCAGTAGTTTGGATATATCACTCACAATTTCATGACAGTTCTCATTCCTTGACTCTGGAACACCATGCACCTCAATATTGTTACTCCTGGAATCCTGCTCCAAATATTCAACTTTCTGCTGGAGATCTTCGACAGCTGACTTTAAGTCGTTATTCTCCTTCACCAAATTTTTAACGGTGGTTTTAAGAGAAGATATCTCCTCTACAAACTTATCAAACTGGGCACTCATGAAGCCAACTGACTCCTTGAGATCACGCATGTCTCCAGTCACAGTTGACATTTTTTCAAGTTTCCGATTAATGTCCTTGATTAGTAGCAACGTCGAAGTTCCCTTTTCCGATCCAGAGTCATCAGATTCTTTTCCCCCATCATCAGATTCCTCCATTTCGGGGATCGGACTCCTGCATATATCGCACTCCCAACTTTCCTTTAGATCCCTTCGTAATTTTCGATAATTCTCCACCGATTTAAGACGGGTACATGCCGGATGAAACGCCCGCTTGCACTTTGCACATTTCACCGTTTTCTTCGGCGAGTGAAGGTCTCTCGAGCACTTCGCACAGTCCATAACGGAGTTCTAAAACGGACTTTATAATGAGAGCAAACCGATAAGGAAGCGAGGTATCGAACTGGACAGCGACATTAAACAAGATAAAAGAGACAGATAACGAGCAGACGAGCGTTAGATGTTACCACAACGAGAGCTAAACAACAACTGACAACAACTGCTTAAAGCCTGACGGCTAAATTGTGGTGTACCTGACCCTTCAGGTTTTTGTCTCCCTCGCTGTATTATATAAGATCGGCTGTTTCTTACCTTACTTCACGCGCGGCTCATACTAGACTCCACCTTTTTTGTTTTTCAGTAAAAATATAAGTATCACTTTATAAATACGTATTATTATGTAGGTACCCAACTACTATTGCTAACGTTATATTGATCGAGTAAACCGCTTTGTATAATTAGGTAGGTCAGGTTAAAAGAACATGCTTTAGCCGCGTAGTTTACTACAACCAAGTGACAACCAAACAAGCGTCATTGTTTACTATCCATTTACAACATTCATTTATATAGTTATATTATGAAACTAGGATGTAAATACCAAGAACAAATACGAAATGCATTCGTGATAAATCAAGAGCTTTCCAACGAATGGAAAACGATTTTTGTCCGATGAAAATGAAAGAAGTTTCATTTCCCTAGCAACTACTCGGTTGTAAGTGAAAATCATTGTTAAAATACGCGCTACTTTCGTCTCACTATTTGGTCTCACTTTTTCCTGTCGTTTTTCGGCGGGGGGTCCCATCGCAAAAACCTGAAGGGTCAGGTTAATAGTCTTTATTCCTTAAACAGATCTGTAGACCGGTACCATTATCAATACAACATACTGGCACAAGTTTTTTTTATTGTTTTAATTTTAAGCTCTGTTTCGCAGGGAATGAAAAGGACAGACATGATGCATGGAAAACACCTTTGACTCGATTGTTGGAATTGAATTGAGGCCCAGAAAATGTTTGAAACCTCTATTTTTTACTCATCTCGATTGTGAGCACTTGAGGGAGGCGTAAAACTCCCAGACCAGTAGGGAATATTCCCTCCCGAGTGGCAACAGTGGTCCGCTCTGGGAGAAAGGGGCGGTGCTTGAGGCTCCACGATGGTGGGGGGCCAGTTTTTTGGTCAGTCCTATTCTCATATCTCACTGAGTATAGTTGAGTGACTGCTGTGGGATTCCTAACTTTGTAGCGGCTTCCCGTTGACTCATGCTTGGAAGTTTATTGTACTCATTTAACAACTGCTTTTCTCTCGCGAACGAACGATCACTTTTCGAACGACTGGCCGTATTTACGAGACGCAAGAAGCAGACGTATTCAACGAAATCTTAATGCCAACTGAATCTTGTGCCTAATGAAGCACAGTCGTATACACAACGAGTCATCTAAGAGCACAAACACTTACACTATGAATGTTGAACTTTTACCTAGTGTTTATACCATGCCAAGCAAATACATACCGCTTAAAATGGCGCTCGATACCGGGGTAACCGGTGAAACACCATTGTATTCAGCCTTTCTGTTCCGTTCCTACCAATTTTCACTGGAATAAGCGGCTCACTGGATAAACCACCCACCGAAATACCCGGCGACCACTGTAATATTCCTAAAACATTGAATCCCCATTATGCAATTGAGAGCTACTGATGAAGGCTCGATTAACTACTCACTACTAGCTACTCACCTAGTGTAAACTAACTTTTAAAGAACTATTTTCCATGGGATAGGCCAGTTAATCCGAGGACTGGTTGATCCAAAGTAGAGATGGGATGTCGATATCGATATATTATTTTTCTTCCGATATCCGATATTTTTATATCGATATTTTCACTTCGATAATATCGGAATAGCGATCTTTACCTCCGATATTATCGGTTTTTTAAATAACAAGAAAAATCCTCAAATTTGGTTTTAAACTTTTGGAGACACAAGGAATGAACCCCGATGTGGAGATATTTCATTTTCACAACATGTAGGTAGGTACAAAACAAACTAAATATTATTTGGACAAAACTTCAAAACTGCTTAATTTTCCCGTGATTGTATGCAGGTATGTTTAAGGTTCTTGACCACTCAGTATGAATATTGTTAGGATTCTTGAGTGACCAACCCTCAAGAATCCTAACAACAATATTGTATGTAGGTATAAAACAAATTTAAAACCTACCACAATTCGAACAAAACTCTAAAATTATTTTATTTTTATACTATGTATTTAAGTACAAAACAAATGGAACGAAGTCCACAAATAACTTTAAAAAGAAATAGTATTACCATGCCTTCCGGAGGTGTCAGTCTTCACTAGCTGGTTGTGTACTGGTTCCCCTAACGCCAAAACACCTTTCACTTTATTTGTTCCCCTGGACACCTCTCACTACCCTACATCCTCTCACTGCACATAAATAGGGACGAACTGACTCCAGTATTCTCTCGACGGCCTGATGATGATGTCCGTACATCAAAAGCGCTCGCCTCCAGTACTCAAACCAGCTAGTGACGACGGACTCCTCCGGAAGGTATGGTAAATACTACTTCTTACGCTAGCGGAACTAACCCTTTAGATTTAAAAAGCAAGAACAAATTGTATAAAAGTTGAAAAAAAGAATTCTTCTCCCACTGAACAAAGGAACAGAAGTTTGTTCAGTGTCTCCTCCAGTAAGTCTGTTTCTGCTTGGTTTCTCTGTTTGCTGACTTTGGCTTGCAAAATTTCAACCTAGTTTTAATGAAAGAAATTGAAATACCGAATTAAATAATTTATTATATTAAAATTAGGTTGACATTTTACTTTCGATAATATCGGATATCGATATTTTTCATCCGATATATCGATTTTTTTTCATTTGATGTATCAATTGATATCAATATCGATATTTTATTTCGGTATCCCATCCCTAATCCAAAGGCAGTTAAGTCGGGTTCTACTGTACTAGCATAGGGATGCGCCTCAATGAATTCTCCCTTGCTAAATTAGGTACCCAGCAGGTCCTGTATTCCTGAGGGCTGGTCTGCCGTTGACTGTCATGTTGCATCTAATAATTTTTTGTTTTCTTCTCAACAGATTCCATCAGTGTCCTCAGTGCAAGAAAACCTTCCCTGGCCGATGTAAATTGGCTCAGCACATGGAAATACACAACGCACCGGATGCCTACTCTTGTCCCGTGTGCGGTGAGTGTATAGAAAAATCTTCCTGCTGTCGGAAATCGAATTTTTCGCGTGAATCTGGCCGTTGACGCTCATTCTTGAGATTCTTTATTGATATTTAGTGAGCCTCGGTGTTTGGAAATGTCGCTGGGGCGATTTTTCAACGGCAGCTGTTTTTGCAGGGAATTCCCTACAAGCTTCATGAGTTTTTGGGTTTTTGGGTAGGTTTTTGTGCGTAAATGGGGAGTGAACAGTAGAAAATTCGGTTAGAGCGATGGAAGGTGGTTGATGGGAGGGGTGACGCCTTTCCCTGTGCCACCTTAAAGCTGCGGTCACACTACCACCGGGCTTGACTTGACCGGAGCCACCAGACTGGTGACCGGAGGGGGGTGTGACACTGCCACCGGACTTGACTTGACCGGTGTCACCGGACTCCAACCAGCCCAGTTTGTTCGGGGATCTGGGGGTTCACTCCCTTATCAGTTAAAAACCGGGGATTCACTCCGGAGTAAACCCCGGTATTCCACTCCCAGTGTTGTGTATCACTCCCTCATAGAAAGCGGGGTTTCACTCCGACCGTTGATTCATAAATTAGACAAGCTCCAACAACCGCAGATGCTTACTTACCTTTGAGGGGCGTGTTGAACTGTCTTCACCTGCTTTCCTCTTCATGGACCGCCACAGCAGACTCTTTTCAGCCTCGTCAGCCTGCACTGGATGCGAGTGGATCGCAGAATTCTCCACTTATTCTTGGCCATGTGTCTTTATGAACGCCTTACACGAATATCTCTCTCCCGGCACAAATCCAACGTTTAATCTCACCGCTTAACATTTTATGGAAATGAAATTTGTAACCATCCACGAAAAAACTGCCCTACTTCGCTTTGTTACCTCCTCCACGATCCCACTTGCTCCAGCCATGGTGATTAACTGAGTTGACCCTCCATTCGAGATAAAACGAAGATACGAAAACATAACAGAAACACGTTATCTCCAAATACTTTGAACGGGCGATCATCATTCTCTACCATCACTTCACGGAGTGAAAGACCACATTATAAGTCAGAGTGAACCCCCGGATCCCCGACTCTGCATTCCTCTCTAAACAGGAGTGGATGCCCGGATTTGAATGTCGCCTTATCAGGCCACGGGAGTGAAACACCGGCGGCCGCCCGTTTGTTCTTAGACGTCACAAGAGTATGTTCTCCGAAATGGAAGCCATTCTTTGTGATTTAGAATCAGAATCCGATTGTGATGAAGAAATAGAACTAGTGACAAGTTTTCTTTCTTTGAATAAGTCGTGGATAATTATGTTTCCGAAGGAGCACAGTACGGTGAATTTCACACCCTATTCGCCATATTGAACGATGTTCAATTTCAAAACCATTTTAGGATGAGAAGAGAGCAATAAGGGCTGCGTTGGATGGCTCGTTGGGGTGCGAAGGGTTGAAAATCGGGGTAGAGGGGGAGACCGGAGTGGGAGTATGCCGGTTGACCCCCTCTGGTTCAAAACCGAGACGTGCGGAAGAGAAAGTGGTGGACTCCCTGTTCCGTGCAGTGACGTTTGACCCCGGCAGTCAGTTGTTTTTTAGGTTTCACCATTGACCCCAGGATCAAAACAGGGCTTCATGCCAACATCAATTATTGGAACAAATTACAGCAACAAGATCGCAACAACACAACAATAACAAGAATGAGATCGAGGGACAGTTGAGATAGGTAGATCGTAATCTGCTTGGTCGTTAGTGTTACCGAAAAATGGAAGGCGTGAAGGTCTCAGGTGGTTCAAAATGTTCACTCCCATTTTAATCGTGAATTTAACAGAAATATAATGGAGCGGAAGAGTTGCTCGAGTTGCAGGCAGACACGTACGCGAAAATTCACTCCATAACCGAAGACTACCAGCATAACCCAAGAAAGAAGAGAGTGGAAGCACAGGCTTGGATTGCAAAGTGCATAGAAAAACAGGAAAATGGTAGCCTCTCATTTGTACAAATTTGTAAGAATTACAAATTACAAATTTGTAAGAAAAGTTTCGCGCGAGTTCCGGCCCCACTCCGAGGAGAAATGTCCATTGCACTTTTCGTTACAATGTACTTTTTGTTTTTGTTCATTTTTTATTACCATTTATTTCATTTATTTGTTATTTTATAAGGCCTGGGTCCTCGAGGTATGGATGTAAGCCTTACCCGTGCAATACAACCTAGGAAATAATGTTTCAAAAGGTTCTTCTTTTCAACATGTAATTTCGAAACCTTTTGAAAGGTTGTAGCATATTAAAATTAGTAGGTGTGTTTGAAATATCTCAAAATCACTTTTATTAGGAATACCTGTTTGGGCTACCTATTTAAATTGATCGAAAAATATAAAATAAAATATCTCTCTCTCCCTCTTGAAATTAAAAAACCAGCTTGGCACTGTGGAACAGGGAGGCACCTTTTGGGGCAGAAAAGATAAAATTAAAACGAGCTCACCGAATCCTTTTGTTTGGGGTAACTGTAATGCACTAAATCGCACTCTTACGTTCTGAGAATGTCACACTCGTTCCGAGGTCTGATGCACTACTGATTAGTCCGATCCAACCCTTACTGGGAGATCAACATGAACCCCTGCCCACTGGTACTGATTCGGGAAAAGTTCACAGTAGAGCGGAATGAGATCGCTGATAGCGACCAAAAGGCGAAACGAGCGTGACAATCCACTAATTTAATTTTTTAAGTTGATAATATGATCATTTTCATAGATGTTTAATAGTAGATTGTTTGTCTGGGGTCAACTGTGAATCGGGTTGTGAGTGTTGGGGGTCAACCGTGAATCGGGGGTAAATCGTGCTAAACCATTTTCGAACTCGCTCGGGGGTCAATCGTGCCTGAGCGGGTGTCAATAATATTTTTTCTTGGCCGGGGGTCAATCGGAAGTCCACCACCGGAGTCAGGTCTCAACCCGTGCAGACCGGATCAGAATAGAGTCCGGTGGGTGGCTCAAGTCAAAAGTCAGGTCCGTTCGCAGTCTCGCTGCTTCCCTTTGAAATACAAAGGATGGGTTCAGACAGGCACCCAAGTGAGGTCAAGTCAAGTCCGGTGGCAGTTTGGCCGCACGTTTATCGGCAGCTGACAGCTGTTGTCGCTATTGGTTGATTTGGCAGGCGTTATCGGTCCGCTGTGATGGCCGTCACATACCTTCATACTGCATGTCTGTGTGGTGTGATTCAACTCCTCATTGAATCATATGTTTTCAGTTCTTCGTTTCTATGACTTGTCTTTATACGATCTCAATTATTCGTATTCTACCATTCTCATTGCACCGTCCCTCGCACTCAAGCAGCAAAGCCGGGATGTATATGATTGGGAATGTGTACTCCCTGATTCTCTCCATGCTATAAGATCTCTGCTATGCACAGTAACTAATGAAACACCCCCATGAGAGGATGTTTAAACACCGCCGCAGATCTACTAATGGCAACTCTGCCCTCTTGGCTGGTCCCATCATCCAAAGTACTGATGAAAAAGCAGGTCCGTTCTAGCAAGTATGAACCGCTTGTGGAGGAGGTACAGCTTGTTGATGCTAATCGACAGTACGCCGGGGTCCAACTGGATGATGGACGGGAGGTAACGGTGTCTCTGAAACACCTGGCACCATGTGGCGAGGTCCCCTTGGATCCTCCGCATGAACCTAACCTCCGTGAAATTCCAGATATAAGTTCAAACCAAGAAGACGGATAAGCTGGACCTTCCACTCCTCCACCAGGAAATGATTCTCCCAGGCCAACAAATGATGACCCGGACCTCCATCTCCGGCGATCAATGAGAGAGCGATGAATGCCCTCACGTTTCAAGGGCTATGAACTTAATCCTTGAAGTGGAATAATGTGATGTGATTCAACTCCTCATTGAATCATATGTTTTCAGTTCTTCGTTTCTATGACTTGTCTTTATACGATCTCAATTATTCGTATTCTGCCATTTTCATTGCATCATCAATTATGATGAATAAAGCCTTATTATTGCTTTGAAAGGTTTCATTACAGTCTGCAACTTTATTTATTCATTTATTTTTTAAATTTAAAGACGATTGAGCTTCAAATTTATCTTCTCGTACTTCGGTGCAGTTTTCGTTGTGCCTACTTGCATTTAAATCGAGTTCTGTTGTCTCGTTTCAGACAAGAAGTTCAAAACGCTGGCGTCAGTAAAGCAACACAAGGGGGTCCACAATATGGTGTTTCAGTGCTACCACTGCCAACTGAAGTTCTCTAAGAAAGTCTCATTGAAAGCCCACGCACGGACGTGAGTTTGTTGTAATAATTGTGTAGTACGGCATTTTTGTTTGATTCACTTATTTGGCTCTTGAACAACAAAGTTTGTTTCTTGAGAACGTACTAATCCCGACTTCCCTCCGGTGCCACTCCCCGACCCTTCCTATGCGAATTTTTAGCTCGTTTTCAGACGTTTTGCTAGTCAGGTGCCCCTCGTATTGCACTTTTCGGTTTATTATTCTGCGAATAATACACCTATGAATTCGCTGTTTTTTTTCTTTTACGTTTCAAGGTGCGTAGATTCCAAAAACGCTACAAAGTCCTTGTTGCATGGGTTTATTATTATATTGAACATACCTACAGAAATTTCGGCGGTTCCTTTATTGTTTCTTTCATGGGCAATAATTGAAATGGCTATTTCGGATGATTTCCACCAATTTTGGCCCCCAAAAACACGAATTAGGCTCCTATTTTTGACAAATTATCTTTGATTATCAATAGTGCCATTCAACTGTCTTGACTTACCTGTTGATACTTCTTATGATGTTATTATACAAATATATGGTGATTTCAAGACAGTTCCCCAGGTTTTTGACTCGTAAAAAATGAATTTTGGGAGCTGAACCTTCGTTGCAACCTCAGTTATTCACTCTTTGGTCAAAATCAACTTCATATTCGGTCTTCTCGCCCCAGAACACATGGGAAACGATACCTCTCAAGCTCATGTTACTTGAACACCAAAAAACCCTGTTTTTACACCCATTTTTCACCCATAACACCCCTGGGTGTATTCCGATCGAGCTGCAAAGTTTCGGGACACAACTAGAGCCTAAACGGAGCCTGTGTGCGGAAGAACGAATTTTTTAGACCAAAAATCTACTCACCTTGGAACGTAAAAGAAAAAATTTGAGGGGGTGTTAATAAAATTAGTTTGCTGAGCGAATACATAGGTGTGTTATTCACAGAATAATAAACCAAAAATAAATGTTCCTGGGAAAGTAGGCTGCTGTAAATAAAATTATATCACAGAACCAAGGTAGGTCTATTAATCTTATTTCAGTTGAAAGAAGGTTCATTTCCTTTGTTCCCGCTAGATATGAAGTATCAGGTAAATTGCCGAGTTGTTCAATCGAAATCCTGCTTGGAGCTCTAGTGCATCTATTTGAACTATGTACAGAGCCACAGTGGGTGGATGGAAACTCAAATTTTTAAATAAATTTAAAAAACACGTCCTCAAAATCAAACCGTGGAGAAGGTCTCACCAAAGGTTGCCAGGAAGGTTTGCCATTTCTAATGTTTGGTTATAGTATTGAGAACCTTCGCCTTCGAGGCTTCGCTCTGCCTCCGTGGGCCAACATCCAGTCAGATGGCAGTAGACCTGATATGTCATTTTTTACTGTTAATATCCCTCATCTAAAAAATTGTCGCTTATTTTTGAAAACGGACTTCAAACTACCATTTTTCCAAGAGTTCTGAATATTGTTATTTCTTTTTTAAATTCCTATTATCAAACGCTGTATGTAGAATGTATGTAGATATAATTTTTGAGTTTTAGAACTTGATCTGTTTGGAACACAGTTTTCCTGCACAGTGCAGAACCTATTCTAAAATGCTGTTGAACTCACCTGGGTTATACGCTTGGAAGAAACCTGGTGCACTCCACATCTGTCCTTTTCCAGGTCTGTGTGCAAGTGTTGCAACGTGGTCCTGAGGTGCGCCGAGCTCTTCCGCCGCCACGAATTGAAGACCCCTCACTACTACAGGTGCACGAGCTGTAACAAGCATTTGACTACTTTGCAACGCTTCAACTGGCACATCCGCAACTTTCACTACAACAAATCCACCGCTCTGGACGGAACGTGAGTATCTACAACCTGCTGTACGCCCGCTATGTGACAGCTGTGTTGGATGGGTGGCAGTGCCGGTGATGCGCAAGGGCCTTGTGCGATGGGCGGGTGTGCGGGTGTCACCAACGTGGATTGAGGAAGGTTTGGGGTCAGCACTGTGATCCAAATGTTGTGCGATCACATGCGCTGGTTAAATTTTCACCTATTGTAGGGACGGGAGGAACCTACTGCAAATACCTTGCGAGCGTGAACCACAGCAAGCATTGGTTGCTCCTTGGGAGTCTTTTGCAAGCACCCCGCGAGCATGGTCCACAGCAGGTGGTAGATAGAAAAGGTGGGCCGCGGAATGGACCACAGCGAGTGTTGGAGGAAGGGGTAGGAAAGAGAGAAGTTGGGAGTCGGATCGTCGAATGAAGAGCTGGGCCTGAAGGGCTGTTTTAACCCTCGGGCCCTGGCACCTATGAGGCGAAGTAGATCGCCAGCGGGCGGTATGGAGTGCCGCCCACACGAAACGGCAACTTTTTCCATAATAGGAACGGTTATTCGTAGTTTTGCGCAAAAATTAATATAAGTACCACCTAACTTAGCATTCAAAACAGCCTCTATAGAAATTGCGGAAACCATTTTTTTGTTGAGCCGATGGGTAATTTTTCCCAAAAATGGTCAGCTCAAGTCTTGATCAGGTTGGCAATAATGTAAAACATGCAAATTTTATAAAAGTTTGTAATTTGAAAACGCAATAGAACTTCACCATACGTAATTCAGTAAAATAAAACTTATACACCTATGAGGTAACTCAATAAATTCAGAAACTGTCATTTGAAAAAAAAAAAAAAAATCAGCCATCACCAACACTTAGGTGCCAATAGCATAGCTTTTGATTAGCAAAGAAAATGTCGAAATAGGTAATTTCATCCTCTGAAAAAGTCACTGTCACTAGAATGATCATCGGGTCGAACAACTTCCGCTTCTCCCTCACTCTCATCGCTGAAGTCGAAAACTGGAGCATGATCTAATTATGATTGATTTCATCTCTGAAATCAATCATAATTCGACGACAACTAGCCATTTCGGCAAAGGAACAAAAAAAAAAATTGGTCAAAAGTTCATGGGCGGGCGGTACACTGTGCCGAATTTATACATTGACTAGAACTGGCGGGCGGTACGTAGTACCGAGAGTGCGCACCCTCTCTCTTCACGAGATCATTGACGACTGATAAGAGCATAATGGAAGCAGCTAGTAGTACGGGGATATATTATGATAGTTGCTTGAAAGATACCTGAACGCGTTCTACCAGTGCTTTGACACACTAGAGAGTAATCATGATTTTGATCGGAAAGCGGCACTGAGTGCCGCCCCGCCAGTGCCCAAGGGTTAAAGGGACTTTGTCCCCCGTCCTCAGTCGGTCGTTATGCCTGTTGAGGAGCGATGGTGGTTGGGAAAAACCCTGCAGTTACTTTTCCCATGGCACTGCCCTACTCACCGTTCCCGTCGTTCATTTGATTAAATCTCTTACTATTACATAGGAGTGGTTTATGTAGAGATTTGGGAGGAACCACGACAGGCCTGTTCACACGGTAGACTTTCATTAGATTTGACTGAAGTTGGTTGATCTGCGTTAGTCTAGCGGGGAGCCAGGGTCCTATAGAATAATCTTTAATCTCGGAGACTTGTTCACTCTGTTAGATCGTGAAATCTAAAGCCCCCCTCGGCACATCGGCTTGTGCTGGTCCACCTTGATGGCCTAGCATGACCACCGGTGCTGGCCCATTTCGATGGTGAGGAAATCTTGGGCATCCAGCATCGCTCATCCGCACACTGGCTACCATTGGGACCATAAATGAGTAATGGGTGTAAAAATAGGGTTTTTTTTGTGAGCTTGTGAGGTATGGCTTTCCATGTTTTTTAGTGCGACGAGACCGAATATGGAGTCGATTTTGACCAGAGAGTGGAAAATTGAGGTTGTAACGAAGGCTCAGCTCCCAAAATTTATTTTTTATGTGTCAAAAACCTGGGAAATTGCCTGAAATCACCATACATTTGTATGATAACACTAGAAGTTGTATCAGCAGGTGATTTATCAAAAATAGGAGCCTAATTCGAGTTTTTGGGGACCAGAATTGGTGGAAACCAACAAAAATAGCTATTTCATTTATTGCACACGAAAGAAACAATCAATGAACAGCCAACATTTCCAGCAGAATAATAAACCCATGTGGCAAGAACTTTGCAGCTTTATTTTTACTCAGGGTTTTGTGTGCGGGGGCCTTTTGGACGCAACGCCCCTGTTTGGGAGTAAGTAGTTAGGAGAGTTTAGCGGGAGAAACGGAGCCGATTACAAAACTAACCCCGAACATTGCTGAACTAGTTATCAATCTCCCGTAAGATAAGGAGAGGCTGCCCCCCCCCCCCCCCCTTGCTGGGTCGTAAAAAAGAAGGGTAGAAAAAAATACTAACGACCTGTGATTTTTAAACATGTGCCAAAGAGCCGGACAGAGAAGAAAAACGGAGTTATCGAAAAAATAGTCTATTTCCACTAATACACGAAAAACGCAAAAAACACTGTTATACCGGTTTCGGTGATCAAACCATCTTCAGTAACACACAATAACTCATAGTCAGTAACACATAATAAATGTTATTGTGTGTTACTGACGATGGTTTGATCACCGAAACCGGTATAACAGTGTTTTTTTGCGTTTTTCGTGTATTAGTGGAAATGTACTATTTTTTCGATAACTCCGTTTTTCTTTGAAATGGGTTTCCACGATTTCGTCGCGAGTGATTTAGTTCGTAGACGGACAGAGAGTGAGAAAGGAGGGGAGGAGAGATGGGAAAGGGGTGGAGGGGATTGATGGAGGTGGGAGGAGGAGGGGGGTAGCATCAATAAATTATGAAACGATAAAATTCAACATGTTCCTATCTCATGACAGTTTTCTATTATTTATTGAAATTTGTTTTTCTCAAAATTTTAGTTACTTACCTATTTGTTACATTCCCCAGACCATGTTTTACTTTATATATGGGACCTATTGCTTTAAATGGATATTTTTGCATTCTCATATTTGAAGGATAGATATTTTTTATTACGCGTTCGAGTAGGCAGGTACGTAGCCAACACCAAAAGTGCGCCTACGTACAATCATGGTGAGCTAACTGGGAAAAGGAGTTATGAGACATTTGGGTGACATTGCACGAGTTAAAATTACCTCAAACGAGTGAATTCAGTGATCAAAGTAGTCAGGTTACTCAATAATGAAGTCGCTCATGCCTTATATCCTTATATTTTATATGAAGCCTCTGGTTCTAAATGAGGACTCGTCAGTGTTCGGGTTTGTTTTGCGTTCCGTCAAGTTTGGCTCCACTTCTCTCACTAGTATTATTATTACTACTATTATTATTATGTAGGTTTGCTTCATCACACCTCAAACCATTCACTTGCCCAATCGTCGTCTGCTCCAATTCGAACCAACTAATTCGCCAAAACCGCCCAGGCAGTCGAAGTCAGCTCCAGTGACACCACAGAACCCACTGAGACGATTAATAATGATTAATGCTAGACTCTTAGTGCTAATAATTCAGTATATTCCTACAATAATTCTATATATTGCTTTATCCAGTTCCTTTTATATTATGTACCTTCCTACCTACGTAACTTTCTTACATGTCAGTCAATCGTTCATTTGCATTCAACTCACTCATGTCTTCTGAATTCAGCTAATCTGTTTAGTGGATGAAGTTTAACCTGATAACTAAAATGTTACAAATCATGTAAAGATTTTCACCAGCTATTGTAATTTGAAGCCAATTTTAAGAAAATCGGAGGTCTTTAATATTATTTTTGTAAAATTTAGTAACTAGCCAATTTCAAATAATTTCCAAAAACACGCCCGGAGGATGATAGGTACCTCACGTCGTCGGTACGGCTTTGGATAATTTGATGACGTCACCCACCTGTCGATCCACATACTGCTTCCATACTGATATTAGAGAGTTCCTAGGAGATACCGTAGCTCAGATGCGTCATCCGCATGTCTCAGAAAAGTGTTCTGCGCATGCGCCAAATTGTTGACGTATCATACGGTTGACGTATCATACAGTTGACATATCATACGGTTGACGTATTTGGCCGCATACATCCGTCACCACCTCTCGATCCCGTGAAACGTAATGACTAGACCGTATGTAAAAGTAACCTGACATATTGAAAACCGTACAAGTAAAGCTAGGTTCACATGGAGATGCAATTCCGGACGGCAATCCGGCACGGCAACGCATTTGCCGTAATTTTTGCCGCAGAGGCGTTCACATGGCAGTGGAACATAACAAAACGCAATCGCAAAAAACAAACAATTGCTCGAACTCGAAACCGCAAAATCAGCCACATACGTCGTATTTCAATATGGCTGAACAACCAAACAAGACAGGTGTGCGCAGTAACCTCTGCGCAGATACGGCAACGGATCCGACAGCGGAAAATATCTGGAGATTTTGATATTATAGTATCCAAGGCACTGCGTTGCAATAATCCATTTTGCGTTGGCCAATAGAATTGCAGAACGCATAGCCGTGCCGGACTGCCGTCCGGAATTACTTCTCCATATGAACCTAGCTTCAGTCCGTTTTCAAGCCGTTTCTGCTCAGGACAATCAAGAGGAAAGAGAAGTTGTTGTGGAAACACACGTCTGGAGAAGATCATGAAAATTATATGAACCAGAACCCATAGAATCGGATTTTTTTGGAGAGTGAGGGTGTAGAATTGATTAAACTTTCTTGGTTTGACCAAATTTAGCAACAACACAATTCAGTAACTTTCTTCACAAACTTTTCTGATAATCCTAATTCAAGTTATGCCCAGTTTTCGTGTTTTTTACTGGTATACTGTAAAACATTTCTGTACCTACTGTTTTCTTAACCTGTAGTACTGTACATTGTTTTCTTAACCTGAAAAATGCTTGAGCTTTTTTAGTTTATACCTACTTTTCCCTCATAATAAAACCTAGTTTCACAAATTTGACATGCGAGGTGGGTCTCTGTCCTATATGTCAGTAATATAAATAAATAAAATAAATAATTTATAGCTGGTTTTGCAGATCGCACACACATTCGTACCAGTTGCAAAAGAAGCCAAATACCTGCTGCAGAAGCAAACCAACTTCATACAACTTTAATTTTACAATAAGTAATTTGATGTTCTTCAAATTTAACATGTTGCCTGACTTCAGATTTAACAGAGCTGGTGCATAGTGGTTTCTTTCTAGTCTGTGTGTAGTTCTTTTGTCTTTTGAGATGGAAGGGGGTAGAATTCGCGGTACTTCAACAATCAGTAAGGAAGTAGCGTCACTTTAAGATACCGACTATCATGCTCAGTTGTCTCGTAACCCATGGCAACGGGTTAGCATCCACGTTGTTCGCCCTAACAGCGGATGCGGTATTGATATGACCATATCTCCTAGGAACTCCCTATTATCAATATAATCAGTTCCCACTTGAAAGCTATATATTTCATTTCGATTCCCTCAGCCCCTTATTACAAACCTATATAATAATAATACACAGCAACTAGACCCTCCTGTAAGTAGTCAGTAACCATCGTCTTCTTCCTGGCGCTGGATATAACCTCTCACCAGTGCAGCAAACGATAGAACGGGGTTAAGGAAATCAGCATCCAAACAAATTATCGCCGAAATTCGATCGGTACTTGAACGTTTCTTGGCTGTTTCAGATGGATTTGCCACGTCTGCGAAAGGAAGTTCACAACTCGTCACATCGCCCTGAGGCACGCCAGGCTCAACCACACTTTAGGCCCTGAAATGGAGCCCAACGAATCTATCGATAACAACGCCATTTAATTATCCGGTCATCATTTTTTATATGTGTATGAATCATACCAATCAGTCGTCGAGTATCGTTCGTTCATTCCTTTTTTGTTTTTAAATAAATGATGAAGTATTATCCCATATTAATTTATATTTTAATAAAAACGACGTTTACGCGAAACATGATGGTTTTGTGTTTGGTTAAGCACTTATACTGTGGTGTGTTCTTTGATTTTATTTATTTATTTATATACCTACGTACCTAATTGAACCATACATTTACATGTTTAAAAAACGAAAAGTCGAATTCTGTTTGTGAACTTGAGCTTTGTTCCAGTACCGTGAATAGAACATGTACTGGTTCAGTGCGAGAACCGAAGTTCATGAATTTTTCGATTTATAATCTGAACCGTTGGATCGCCTGAACTAGAAACCTTCCTGATAAACGACTGTGACATAGTGCAAGCAACAATAAATTTTATTCGTGTGAGAAGACAATATAATATAATATAACTTAAATCACCTGCGGCGGAGTAGTGGAAATCCATAGCAAAAAACTACAGGATAAAAATAGAAATAGTGTATTTCCACGTAAACTAACAAACTGTAGACCGGTTTAGGTTGTTACACCATCATCAGTACATGATAGAATGAAACTACTGGAACTTGAGCTCCTATTTATACAACTCGAGTGAATGGTAGTGCAATCTCATTGGCTGTTGAGGCCAAGGCCGTAATAATGCGTTATTACGGATAAATCCGAATACAAATGTGTATGAAGTGATACGAAAATAATAAAGTTGACGTTAAACAAATGTGAAGAATAAAAGGGAATCATATCAATACACAAAACAAATATAAGGTGAAATTGAAAAATGTTGCTGTTCAAGTTATTGTATAAGGTTTGTCAATAGTCAGTCAGTAGTAATTTAAAAAATCTAAGGATGGAAATTTATTGGCAGAGGACATGAGAGAGTGAGTTGGGTGATTTTTCCCATAGTTTTGTGATACGGAATAAAAAAATGCTGTTTTAATCGGGTGAATTTAGAAGGGACATGGAAGTTAATTTGTTCGTTAAGAGATGGAGAATTGATATAGTTGTTAATGATTTTGAATAGAAAAATTAAATCGGATCTGACTCTTGTACACTCTAGCGGGCTTAAATGGAGACGAGCTGCCAAGACATTGTAATCTAATGATTCATAATTACCACCAAGTTTAAAATTTACTAGACGAAGGAACTTTTTTGTATTTTTTCGAGGGGCGATATCAGTGTTAAATGGTAGGGATTCCAGATTTGTGAGCAATATTCCAACTATGGGCGGACCAGTGAACAATATAAAATTTTGAGGGTAGTCACACTAAGATGCTTTGAATTTCTAGATATGAAGCCCAGGGTTGAAGCTAAGGTTGGATGAAAATATGATGCCAAGATCTTTGTAATTGTCGACTGATCGTAAAACGTGGCCAGCTAAATTATGATAAAAAGTTATTGGATTTTTAGAATGAGAAAATCTCATTATTACACACTTGTCAAGGTTAAGGGACGTGTTGTTGACAGAAACACCAATTGAAGGGGACATCTGGGGAGGTTATGTACACGTCCGCTAGGTTATCTTCGAGTTTTCAGTTCACCGTTTCCCCACCATCCGTTTGGAGTGAGAAGTTCATGCACCAGCTCGGGAACTCTGTGCGCTGGAACGCTTCGAGACCGCCAAGGCCTGCGCAGATGGATTACGCCGAATGAGTTTATGAACTCAAGCGCGCTGGAATGAACCTGTGCTTCGGAGTATTTAAGGGATTGCATGGCCTCGGCCTGGTACCGTGGGTGGAATTAGTTGTCCGCATGGATACTAGACTACATAGTGTCCTAGTACTAGTACATACTACATATATGGTAGAGTTCTATACATGGTATAGTAGACTAAATTGTACATAGACGGGTAGTAGTCTAGTATCAGTGTTCACACTAGGTAGTATTTTGTAGGATATTCTCTAGGATTGTTGGAAAGAGAGGATTTGTTTCAGTTAACAATCCAGGCCATCAGGGAAATTAAGAAGCGAAATTTCCCCCATTAACAAGGTTTGAACAACGATCTATAAATATATAGTAAACTGGAGACTTTAGGACATGGTAAAGGTACTGTTTGGGTCATCGGGTTGTAGATTATGGCGGTTACGGGTTTTACCCTTGCGCACGCGCAGTCGCTACTGCTGATCTGAATACAACGAAATTCATATGGGGCCAGCGATGACCCAACCCCGAACTACCTTCAGAATTTGAGCCGATTTGGACCATTGGGTCATGAGTTATGTTGGTTCGATGTTTTTCACGTTTGCGCATGGGCAGTCGCTACTACTGGTGCGAATGCGACGAAATTCATATGGGACCAACCAGGACCTAACCCCGAACTACCTTCAGAATTTGAGCCGATTTGGACCATTGGGTCGTGAGTTATGTTGGTTCGATGTTTTTCACGTTTGCGCATGGGCAGTCACTACTACTCATCCGATTGCGACGAAATTCGTATGGGACCAACGAGGACCCAACCCCGAACTACCCTCAAAATTTGTGTCATTTTGGGCCATTGGGTAGTTGGTTTGACGTGTTTCATGTTTGCGCATGGGCAGTCGCTACTGCTCATCCAAATACGCGAAATTCATATGGGACCAACGAGGACCCAACCCCGAACTACCCTCAAAATTTGAGCCATTGGGTTGTGAGTTGTTGATTCGACGTTTTTCACGTTTGCGCATGGGCAGTCGCTACTTCTGATCCGAATACGCAAAATTCATATGGGACCAACGTGGACCCAACCCCGAACTACCCTCAAAATTTGAGCCATTGGGTTGTGAGTTGTTGATTCGACGTTTTTCACGTTTGCGCATGGGCAGTCGCTACTTCTGATCCGAATGCGACGAAATTCATATGGGGCAAACGAGGACCCAATCCCGAACTACCTTCAGAATTTGAGCCGATTTTGACCATTGGGTCGTGAGTTATGGCAGTTCGGTCAAATGCTTACACACACGCACACGTACTCAACTGCCTAAAGGTGCTGAAATTCCGATGGATTTGTGTCCATCGTGGTAGAATCCGCCTTTCCCCCCTCAAAACAATTAAAATTGCCTAAAAAGTGTAAAAACGAAAACATGAGACACCGTTGGGAAGAGCGCTGAATTTCCCATCAGAAGGTGGCCCTAACATAAATGTTGGGGTAAATTCAGCGGGTGAAAAATTGGACTGAAAAGAAATTTTTCAAAATCACTATTTTTCTGTGATATTTTACCTTTGAGCTTATTATATTTTATAAGAGCAATGAGATTGAGAACACCGAGCTCAGATTCAGAACTGTCTGGCAAAACTTTTCTTCCCATAACAACGGTAACAAACTTCGGTACCTACCTATAATAACAATAATAATAATGAAGTAACTGAGCGAATTCTGTAGGTAATAGGTAACCTCCTAAAAAACATTTTCTGAAAACAATAATGTTGACTGAATGTGCACGTGACGGGAACAACTTCCTCAGAACCTCAGCTTTCCAACGGTGGGGTTGTTAGCGAATTTTCGAAGAAAAGGAAGCTATTGTTCTCGGTCCAAAATTTTTAAAACTCGAATTTCCGAAAGATTTTTATACCAAAATCCGTTTCAGACCATCCTGAATTCACTGCCGAAAGACACCAAAAATTATATGTATATATATATATATTTATATATATATTTATATATATATTTATATATGTATGTGTCATTCCAGACGATAACTCTCGAAAGAATTGAGATAAAAAGTTCAAATTTGCACGAAAAATCTGTCTTGGCAATCGACAGGCTAAGTTCGTAGATGGGCAGAATCGGGTCACTCTAAGGGGGAGTTTTGGGGAGTTTTAGGGGGGGAAAATTACCCATAAATTCCCAAAATGAAACAGTCTGACAAGTGACACCTCATTTTAAAGGTTTTTGTACGCTGAACACGATGGTGAAATCAGATTTGCGATATCTTATTCCGTTCTCAAACTGGAGCACTTTGAAGATTAAGGAACGTGGTTATTTCTTCGAAAATTCGCTCTTATAGCCATGCTGCATGACTGTGGTTTTTTTTAATTTTACAGCACCAATTAGGGGGAGAAAATCACGTTTAAATTCAAAAAACAACTGTGCTAAGTCACATGGGTTTATTATTCTACTGGACTTACCTAGAGAAATGTTGGCTGTTCATTTATTGTTTCTTTCACGCGCTATAATTGAAATAGCTATTTTTGATGGTTTTTTATCAATTTTGGCCCCCAAAAACACGAATTGGGCTCCAGTTTTTGTTACAGATTATCTTTGATAATATTGACAGTGCCACTTAAATTGTCTTGATTCACCTGTGGATACTATTTCCAGTGTTGTTATACAAACTTATGGTTATTTCAGACAATTTCCCAGGTTTCTGACGCACAAAAAAAAAATTTTTAGGAGCTGAACCTTAGTTACAACCTCAGTTCTTCACTCTTTGATCAAAATCAACTTCATATTCGGTCTTCTCGACCTAAAAAAAAACATGGAAAACGATACCTCCCAAGCTCATGTTCACTAAAACACCAAAAACCCCATTTTTACCACCATTTTTCACTCATAACACCCCTGATTATATTCCGCTCGGGCTCAAAGTTTCGGGACACAACTAGGGCCCTAGCATGTGTGCTAAAGAACAATTTTTCTAGACTGAACTTTAGAATGATATGGATGATACGGCGGACAGTCATTTCATTTTTGTTCATTATTCTGTGAATAATACACCTATGTGTTCGCTCAGCAAAAAATGTTATAACTTTTAAAAATGTTTTAAAATTTTTATAACTTTGTAATTAAAAAAAACCAGTCATGCAGCATGACTTAATGAGCGAATTTTCAAAGAAATATTCGAATTAATGGCTATGGTTTTGAATAAAGGAAAACTTCGGTCTAAAATTTGGTTTTCTATGTATATTCTCTTCGTATTTATTTTAATTTGTACGTTTTGTCCATCCTGATTCTACCGTTTGTTTATTACGTAATTGTACTAAGTGCTTATTTATTTGATCGCTGTGGGTAAATTCAAGGAGTTGTACTAATCGTTTGCCTCCCCCTTTTTTGCTTCGAACTCTCGTCTTCAATTAATACTTCTCACATATTTCAATCTGACCACTCTAAAGGGGGGGTGGGAGGGGGGGGGGGGGGGGGTAAGAGTTTAAAGATTATCCTAGTTTTGGGTAATTTTTGCGCACTTTAAATGCTCTAATTTAAGAACGGATTTAGATATCTAAAATCCGATTTCACTATCGTGTTCAGCGTGCAAAAACCTTTAAAATGAGGGGTCACGTGTTGGAAAATAACATTTTGGGGATTTTTGGGTAATTTTTGCGCACTTTAAATGCTCTAATTTGAGAACGGATCAAGATATCTAAAATCCGATTCCACCATCGTGTTCAGCGTGCAAAAACCTTTAAAATGAGGGGTCGCTTGTTAGAAAATAACATTTTGGGGATTTTTGGGTAATTATTGCGCACTTTAAATGCTCTAATTTGAGAACGGATCAAGATATCTAAAATCCGATTCCACCATCGTGTTCAGCGTGCAAAAACCTTTAAAATGAGGGGTCACTTGTTGTGTCCCGAAAATTTTCAGCCCCATCGGGATACACCCAGGCGTGTTATGGGGGAAAATAGGGGTTTTGGAGTTGTTTTTTTTAAAGGTTTTAGTGTACATGAGCTTGTGAGGTATCGTTTTCCATGTTTTTTAGGGCGAGAAGACCGAATATGAAGTCGATTTTGACCAAAGAGTGAAGAATTTTTTATTTTTAAATATTGCGATTATTTCTGAATATTAAATTTACAGTATTCATACATTTAATGATAGCTAAACACTACAACTCCCATTAAGTGAAACTTGTGCTGGGAGTAGGAGCCTCGATACATTGAACAAATAATTGAAATTAGAATGTATAAGTTATTCCTCACTAAGGAAAATCTAGAGAAATAATAATATTGTTGAGATGAGTAAGTTCATAATCAATACAAAAAATCAATATAAAACAGTTGCATATCCCTCAAACTGGCTCTCTATACACATTTCAACTTTTATTTGAAAAGAGCGAATGACATTGGAAATGAAAACGCTGTTGGAGATGAATGGAAACACTGAATGGGTTAACACCAAAATAAGTGAAAAAAACACAGTCATGCAGCATGGCTATAAGAGCGAATTTTCGAGGTTTTCGGCATCTTCCTCCTCCGCCTAAAATTTTCTGAAAATTAATTTTCGGCCAATGTTTTCCCAACTTGATACCATACAAAATTAAAACAGGAGTAGTTTGACGCAAAGTAAAATTTGGGGTGGAAGGAGGGGGAGGGAGAAATCAAAAATGTTTGGATTCCCAGAAGAGTAGGTACCTATTGGATACGTAACAAATTTTTTGTTCCATTTTTTGCCGAGTAACACCTCAGTTTGTAGATTTTCCAACGCTGAACACAATGGTGAAGTCAGAATTGTGATATCCCATTCCGTTATCAGATTAGAGCAGACGAACCAGGAAGAACATCTCAAGAAATAACCACGTTCCTTCATCTTCAAAGTGCTCCAGTTTGAGAATGGAATGAGATATCGCAATTCTGATTTCACCATCGTGTTCAGCGTACAAAAACCTTTAAAATGAGGTGTCACTTGTCAGACTTTTTCATTTTGGGAATTTATGGGTAATTCCCCCCCCCTAAAACTCCCCAAAACTCCCCCTTAGAGTGACCCGATTCTGCCCATCTTCGAACTTAGCCTGTCGATTGCCAAGACAGATTTTTCGTGCAAATTTGAACTTTTTATCTCAATTCTTTCGAGAGTTATCGTCTGGAATGACACATACATATATAAATATATAAATATATAAATATATATATAAATATATATATATATATATACATATAATTGTTGGTGTCTTTCGGCAGTGAATTCAGGATGGTCTGAAACGGATTTTGGTATAAAAATCTTTCGGAAATTCGAGTTTTAAAAATTTTGGACCGAGAACAATAGCTTCCTTTTCTTCGAAAATTCGCTAAAATCGCTGCCCAAGAGACGTATAACGACGAGGCAATACTAATGTGAGTTTGTTGGATGCCCTTGTTTTATTTTCCAATACCGAAAAACGGCCTGATGAATACATTTTGAATACATAATATCAGCACAGTTTGTTCGTACAACTTCGTCAGCGGCAACACCTCCATTTCATGAAACACTTCCACAGATGGAAAACCAACTGGCTTTCTCAAAAGGATCTTAACTAGACATTTTTGAGTGGTATAAAGTGGCTGAGTTCTTATTCCATGTGCTGCTCCCCAGGCCATTATACCGTAGACTAGCATTGACTGAATCAAAGCGAAGTATAAATTTATTTTTACCTTTAGGGATAAAAACCCACGTAGGTACCTCGAAGCAGATTGATAAATTGAGGTTGTAACGAAGATTCAGCTCCCGAAATTCATTTTTTATGAGTCAAAATCCTGGGAAATTGTCTGAAATCACCATAAAGTTGTATAATAACACTAGAAGTAGTATTAGCATGTGAATGAAGACAATTAAATGGTACCTACTATCGATAATAAAAGGTAATTTGTCAAAAATAGAAGCTTATTTCGTGTTTTTTCGGGGCTAAAATAGGTGGAAACCATCAAAAATAGTTAGGTATTTCATTTATTGCACAAGAAGGAAACAATAAATAAACAGCAAACATTTCTGTAGGTATGTCCAGTAGAATAATAAACCCATGTGACAAGGACTTTGCAGCAGCGTTTTCCGCGTAATTTTTCACGCTGAATCGAACTGTACGAGGTTTTTGTAGCAGTTCAGTGTTCGCGTCCGTAGCAGTGTCAGGCGAACTGCTCCAGGGGGAGTCGTGGAACGGTTCAACAGGTGGTCGCGGTTCCTCCCCCACTCCGCCGCCGTATTTTCAAAATCCAAACAAACGTCAGCCAGTTGTTTCTGCGCCGGTGCGCCGCTCGAGTCGTGTCATCGTGCGTTACAGCGCTGTTTGGTTAGCGTAAAGAAAACGGTTTTTTTTTCTCTCCGCTACTAACAACCTCCGCGTTATTTCTCGTTTCCGCGTTATTTCCAAAGTGATATGAAATGCCGCTTTTCAAACGCGGAGTGAACGGCGGCGGGAGCCCCGGCGGTAAGAAGGTGGCGCCGCCCGTCATCGAGCCGACGCCGCCGCCGCCGCCGATGGAGACGGCGAAGCAGCGCCTCGTTTTCCACTGTCAGCAGGCGCAGGGCTCCCCGACGGGCCTCATCTCAGGGTTCAGCAACGTCAAAGAGCTCTACGCCAAGGTCGCCGAGGTGTACGAATTCCCCGCGTCAGAGGTACGAAAATACCACATTTTGGTTCGTTGTTTTCAAGTTTGCACACAAAAACTTGAACATTGTAATGTACAAAACCAGTACAAAATGGCTCAACCATTTTCACTTCTGGTTTATTATTCTCTGAATAATACACCTACGTATTCGCTGAGCAAAAAAAATTTTCGAACACCCTCAAATTTTTTTTTTCTTTCACGTTTCAAGCTTTCGGTGCGTAGATATTCCAAAAATGCAGTGTCCATTTTTGGAATCTACTTTCCGTTTGGAGCCGCCGTATGATGCATAAGTACCTAGGTACTTCATTTTCGGTCTAAAAAATTCGTTCATTCGCACACAGGCTCCATTTGGGCCCTAGTTGTGTCCCGAAACTTTGCAGCCCGATCGGAATATACCCAGGGGTGTTGTGGGTGAAAAATGGGTGTAAAAATTGGGTTTTTTTGGTGTTTTAGTAACATGAGCGTGTGAGGTATCGTTTTCCATGTTTTTTAGGGCGTGAAGACCGAATATGAAGTCGATTTTGACCGAAGAGTGTAAAATTGAGGTTCTAACGAAGTTTCATCCTTCAATTTACGTTAAATTTTGGTCTAAAATCGGCGTTCTTCCGCGCACAGGTTGGTTCAAAATTTTGGAACACGTTTGGGTCCTAGTTGTGCCCGATCGGAATACAAACAGGGGTGTGAAAAGGGGTTTTCGAGGGTTTTTTGAGGTTTTAGTGAACATGAGCTTGTGAGGTATCGTTTTACACGTTTTTTAGGGCGTGAAGACCGAATATGAAGTCGATTTTGACCGAAGAGTGCAAAATTGAGGTTCTAACGAAGTTTCACCCTTCAATTTACGTTAAATTTTGGTCTAAAATCGTCGTTCTTCCGCACCCAGGTTGGTTCAAGTGTGTACCAAATTTGAGTCCTAGTTGTGCCCGATCGGCATACACCCAGGGGTGTTATGGGGGAAAATAGGTGGAAAATTAGGGTTTTTCGAGGGTTTTTTTTTTAGGTTTTAGTGAACATCAGCTTGTGAGGTATCGTTTTCCATGTTTTTTAGGGCGAGGGGACCGAATATGAAGTTGATTTTGGCCAAACAGTGAAGAATTGAGGTTGTAACGAAGTTTCAGCTCCCAAAATTCATTTTTTATGAGTCAAAAACCTGGGAAATTGTCTGAAATCAGCATAAATTTGTATGATAACACTAAAAGTTGTATCAACATGCAAATCAGTACAATTAAATGGCACTAATTAAACAATAAAAATACAAAACAATAAATGGCACCCCCGTGTACCCTCAAAATTTCAGCTCTTTACGACTGTTTTTCACGTAGTTAGAAGCGTTACAAGGAAATGGTCAACATTACATGTTCGCGCATGCGCAGATGAAAGTTACGGTACTTTTTCAATTATATTGATATGGGACCGTCCGTGACACAACCCGCACCTACCCTCCAAATTTCAGCCCATTTCGGGTAGTTATGGGCGTTACAAGGAATTACCACAGACAGACAGACACAACCAAAGATGTTCCCGGATGTTTAAAACGCAAAATGGTTGTGGAAATTTTCCATTTTGGAGGACATGCATTTTTTTTTTTTACTCAGTCACGAATTCAAGGCTTCCCTACCTTCGGTTGTGAGGAAGCAAACAATTTTAACCCCCCCCCCCCCCCACTCCTCAAAAAAATTTGATGGTTTCCGTTTCAAGGTATGTAGAATCCGAAAATGCAATAAAAAAATTATTGTCTGTCCGCCGTACTTCGCACTTTTCTCAGTTACCATGAACCAAAATTAATGAAATTAGGTTTATAGGTCCCATTTGGGGTCTGGTTGGTCCTCGAAGCTCGGCGTTACTGTCAATCATCTTTAAAGTGTGAAAAATAGGAGTTGAAACCTCCAGAACGCCGTTATCTCGATTTTTTTACGTTTTTAAATAGTTGGGAGTTAAAAACTTGGGAGTTTTTTTGAGACCACCCGGACCATTGTACGTTCAGCCGTTCGTTCACAGTAAGGCCCAGAAGTTTGCACCCTACATTCAGCCCAGATATCATTGCTAGGGACGCCGCAACAATCTTGCACCCAATATGAGGGGGGGGTTGTTCATAGTTTCTAATGATTTTCAATTAATATTTCAATATTGGAATTGGATTTCAATTCAATCAATCGATCAATTTATTCACAAATTTCCCTTTGGGGTTGTTGTGGGGAATAATTATTATAGACCTGTTTGTGTGTATTTCAGTTGGAATTGGATTTTAACTGGAATTGTAATTCACTTGGAACGGGGATTGGATTTCAATCAATCAATCAGTTTAATTGAATTCAATGGTTTTTCAATGGATTGGATGCAATTAAATGCAGTAAATTGGAATTTAAAATCATCGGAAGAAGTTGATCCGTAATAAATTTCAATCAATCAATTTATTCACAAATTTCCTCGCACATTTTTACGATTTATAATTCCCGGGCCGGCTCCACCACTTGATTTAGGTCTTTCCTGGGGCAGGTATTGACCACAGACAACAGTGATCTACGCAGAAGGGGCATCTATACAGGTAAATAATAAACCGCTGTGTAATAATTTGCAGCGTTTTTAAATACCCCACCCTGTGGGTATTTACCTCCTTTACATCTCAGGGCCCACCTCCAAGAATGAAAACGTCCTTGAGGCTTTTACTTAGAGTCGAGCGACATTTGCGGGTAACTACCTATTTATGTGTTTAATTATGTGTATATATTATGTACCTGTGCATGTCTATACCGCGCTACATTTCGATTTTTGGGTATTTTGACTTGAAATTTTGACAGTACATTCCTTAGGCCTTCAGAATTTGGTGTATAATTTTTGGTGCCATCGTGGTGCCAGGGAATGGCGCCGCTTTGGCACCAGTGGTGCCACCTGTCAGAAAAAAAATGTGCCTCTGTTGGGAACTGAGACTGCCCGTCGAGATCTTTGAAACCTGGTCACAACTCGGCCACATCGGGTTTTCAAGTGTGAGAAAATATCTTCATTTTTTTTCTCTTCGCTGGACGATATTTTTCTCCTGACTCGGCAAGAAAGTCTGAAATGATTCGGTAAAAGTGCTTTGAAGGTTCTCGCCGATCTGCCCGCTTTTTTTGTTGTTTTTTTTGCGACGGTGAGCAAATCGTAGCAAAAGCGCAGCGTCGGTTAAATGTGGCTTTCGCGCCAGTGCAAATGGCCCAGTCAAATTATACAAAAAAAGTTGCAAAATCCTTGTCATGTGGGTTTATTTTTCTGTTGGACGTACCTACAGAAATGTTGGCTGTTCATTTATTGTTTATTTCATGCGAAACAATTGAAATAGCTATTTTTGATGGTTTCCACCAATTTTGGCCCCCAAAAAACACGAATTAGGCTCCTGTTTTTTCCAAATTATGTTTTATCATTGATAGTGCCATTTAGTTGACTTCATTCACCTGGTGAAACCTACTTCTAGTGTTATTATACAAATTTATGGTGATTACAGACAACTTACCAGGTTTTTGACTCATAAAAAATGAATTTTGGGTGCTGAGCCTTCGTTACAACCTCAATTCTCCACTCTCTGGTCAAAATAAAATTCACATTTGGTCTTCTCGCCCCAAAAAACTTGGAAAACGATACACCATAAGCTCACGTTACTAAAACACCAAAACCGCTGCCCCCCTGGATGTGTTTTGGCTGTCGAGATTCGGAGCACAACTAGGACCCAAATGTGTTCCCAAATGGGGACCCGAACTGTGTGCGGAAGAACGACGATTTTATAACAAAATTTAACGTAAATTTAAGGCTGAAAATTCGTTAGCACCTCAATTGTCCACTCTTTGGTCAAAATGGACTTCAATTGGTCAAAATGGTCTTCTCGTCCTAAAAAACATGGAAAACGATACCTCACAGGCTCGTGTTCACTGAAACACCAAAAAATCCTATTTTTACACTCATTTTTCACCCATAACTCCCTTGGGTATATTCCGAGGGGGCTGCAAGGTTTCGGGACGCAACTAGGGCCCAAATGGAGCCTGTGCTTGAAATAACGAATTTTTTAGACCAAAATTAAAGTAGATATGGGTGATAGAGCGGACGGACATTGCATTTTTAGAATCTGTGCACCTTGAAACGTAAAGAAAAAATTTTGAGAGGGTGATAAAATTTTTTTGCTGAGCGAATCTATAGGTGAATTATTCTCAGAATAATAAACCAAAAGTATTTCCGAGTCCTACCAAAGAGATAGAACTAGAAACGCATATTTATTAATCATTTGGAGGTATATTTTGAGGAAAAACGTTCATTTCATACAGTAATTTGCACTGTTCGCCGCTAGGCACAGGTGGTAACTTCCGACGATTTCGAATTTTCCCGCTCAGTGGCACTTGCAGTAGTGTAGTCTAGCGGTGAACAGTGCAAATTACTGTATGAAATGAACGTTTTTACTCAAAATGTACTACTACTGGTGCCATTTATTTTATTTATTTATTTATTTTTAAATTCCATATCCGAAAACTTACAAAAAAAAAATCAGTCATGCAGCATGACTTAATGAGCGAATTTTCAAAGAAATATTCGAATTAATGGCTATGGTTTTGAATAAAGGAAAACTTCGGTCTAAAATTTGGTTTTCTATGTATATTCTCTTCGTATTTATTTTAATTTGTACGTTTTGTCCATCCTGATTCTACCGTTTGTTTATTACGTAATTGTACTAAGTGCTTATTTATTTGATCGCTGTGGGTAAATTCAAGGAGTTGTACTAATCGTTTGCCTCCCCCTTTTTTGCTTCGAACTCTCGTCTTCAATTAATACTTCTCACATTTTTCAATCTGACCACTCTAAGGGGGTGGGGGTAAGAGTTTAAAGATTATCCTAGTTTTGGGTAATTTTTGCGCACTTTAAATGCTCTAATTTAAGAACGGATTTAGATATCTAAAATCCGATTTCACTATCGTGTTCAGCGTGCAAAAACCTTTAAAATGAGGGGTCACTTGTTAGAAAATAACATTTTGGGGATTTTTGGGTAATTTTTGCGCACTTTAAATGCTCTAATTTGAGAACGGATCAAGATATCTAAAATCCGATTCCACCATCGTGTTCAGCGTGCAAAAACCTTTAAAATGAGGGGTCACTTGTTGGAAAATAACATTTTGGGGATTTTTGGGTAATTTTTGCGCACTTTAAATGCTCTAATTTGAGAACGGATCAAGATATCTAAAATCCGATTCCACCATCGTGTTCAGCGTGCAAAAACCTTTAAAATGAGGGGTCACTTGTTAGAAAATAACATTTTGGGGATTTTTAGGTAATTTTTGCGCACTTTAAATGCTCTAATTTGAGAACGGATCAAGATATCTAAAATCCGATTCCACCATCGTGTTCAGCGTGCAAAAACCTTTAAAATGAGGGGTCACTTGTTGGAAAATAACATTTTGGGGATTTTTGGGTAATTTTTGCGCACTTTAAATGCGCCAAAACCCTCCTTAGAGTAGGCCAATTTCGCCCATCTTCGAACTTAGCCTTTCGATTGCCAAGATAGATTTTTTGTGCAAATTTGAGCTGTTTATCTCAATTCTATCGAGAGTTATCGTCTGGAGTGACACATATATAAATAAATATATAAATATATATATATATATATATACATATAAAAAAGTGTTAAATTTCAGGAATCGTTTTAGAATGGTCTGAAACGGATTTCTATGAAGAAAATTTCCAAAAATTTATATTATTTAAATTTCGAAGCCATTGCAATAGCTTCATTTTCTTTGAAAATTCGCTAAAAATGAATTACATCTTCTACAAAGATCATTTGTGTTGTGAAAAAGCGCAGTGTTTGTAAGTACATATCATCTTCCGGAAATTACTCTCTCTGAAAGGAGACCCGTGCACAGAGAGAGGAGTCGCAACAAGAAGAAATCACTCAAAGAAACATCACTGCATAGTTACACGCCGATAAGGCTAAAGTGGTGAACAAAATTTAGTATTCTTCGCAAAGATCAAAATAGTATTCAATTACTTGCAACTAGCTAAATAAAATTAAAAAAATAAAAATATTAATATAGATATTATACCTTGAAAAGAGAAGAAACATTAAATCTACATCATTAAATCTTACCCTATTAGAAATCTAGTGATCAGACCCTTCCAATTGGACTGACTAATCGCACTTTTGAGGTCAAATGGAAGAGTATTATATAAAATTGTGATCCTATAAAAAGGTACTGCCGTTGAAAGTGAACCAGACACATTAATTCCAATTGAGATCTGGTACTTATTGGGTAATTTACAACAATTAAACTTTTTTCTTTCCTAACTTGTAGCAGAGATGCTTTAATAAAAAGTTGATCAACTGTGCAAATTCCAAGAGTTTAGAATAAAGGGGCAGTATGCGTTCTGCATGGAACCATTACAGGTATTATAGCTTTCTGCGCCCTCGCAAGAGGCAGCAATGTGGTATTAGTTGCTGAGCCCCATACTGATAGATTGTCCCAAGGCAAAGTAGACAGACTTCAGTGGAGTGATCTTCAACAATTTCGTAATCGTGCGAATACAATATAATAATTTACGTGACCTAATTGATACCTTATTGATGTGGGCTTCCCATCTTAAGAATTGATCAATAAAAACTCCCAAGTATCTAATGATTTCTACTTTTTTGAGCTGGAAAATTCGAAATCATCTGTCCCAAGTTAATCACTTTTACATGGCCAAATAAGGATTTAACGCAAGTTTTGTAGATAGTGATTCATCAAACCTCATGTTTTATCTGGACGCAGCATTTTGGTTTATTATTCCGTGAATAACAGACCTATGTATTCGCTCAGCAAAAAATTTGTATAACACCCCCTCAAAATTTTTTCTTTTCCGCTTCTAGGTGCGTAGATTCCAAAAATGCAATGTCCGTCCGCCGTACGCCGTATCACGTGGACCGGCCTCATTTTCGGTCTAAAAAATTCGTTCTTTCGTACACATGCTCCATTTGGGCCCTAGTTGTGTCCCGAAACTTTTCAGCCCGATCGGAATATACCCAGGGGTGTTATGAGTGAAAATGTGTATATAAATAGGTAGATACTTTTTGTGTTTTAGCAACATGTTTGTAGAATGAGCTTTTGAGGTATCGTTTTCCATGTTTTTGGGGACGAGAAGACCGAATATGAAGTGGATTTTTACCAAGGAGTGGAAAATTGAGGTTGTACCAGATGTTCAGCTCCAAAAATTGATTTTTTATTAGTCAAAAACCTGCGAAATCGTCTGAAATCACCATCAATTTGTAGAATAACGCTAGGAAAATTGTCAACACGTGGATCAAGACGATTAAATGGCACTACCAATGATCGAAAATAATTGGGGGGGGGGGGGGGCGTACGTACCTAATTCAAGTTTTGGGGGCCAAAATTGGTGGAAACCACCAGAAATAGCTATTTCAATTATTTTACATGAAAGCAGCAATAAATGAACAGCCAGCATTTCTGTAAATAGAATAATAAACCCATGTGACAAGGACTTTGCAGCGTTTTTTCAAATATTTTTTCTTGATCCGTGGCGCTGATTTGATTCACTTTTCAATGCATATTTACTTGTTATTTGTGGCGATGATTCTCGGTGAGGTCATATAATATTATATTACACTAACAGTACGCAGGGTCGTAGGGTATTATGCTAACTTCACCTTCACAGGAAGAGAATTCCCGGGACGCACATGTCGATGGGATGGGTTATGCAGGCAGTAGACATCTAAATGACGTGCGAGCTAATGAACCAAAAGGGTTAGCGACCTCCTTCGCTCTGAGAGGCCGAGTGAGGGCGCTAATGAGGAAACGCAACACTTCATTATTGTCCGCACTGGGATTTTCAATGGAATCCTCGTTCCTGGTTGGTCAGGCGCAGAAACGAGCCCCTTTCACTTTGCTATTGAGTTTTCCACGTACTTCGCCGCTTCCTCTGTTGGGTTATGCCAGGTACCGATCGGTGGTAGGTCTTCTGTAAACACGAACCAAGAAAAAAGTAGGTCTTTTTGGGAGAATTTTTGCGAACTGCTATTCATTAGGAAGTAATAGAAAGGTTTACATACAATTCAGCCATAGCCTGATAAAAACGCTGCAAAGTCCTTCTCACATGGGTTTATTATTCTACTGGACATACCTACAGAGATGTTGGCTGTTTATTTATTGTTTCTTTCATATAAAATAATTGAAATAGCTATCTCTGGTGGTTTCCACCAATTTTGGCCCCCAAAACTCGAATAAAGTACGCTCCTTTTTTTTTTTTTGATAAATTATCTCTGATCATTGATAGTACCATTTAATCGTCTTGATCCACCTGTTGACACTTTTTCCAGTGTTATTATACAAATTGATGGTGATTTCAAACGATTTCCCAGGTTTTTGACTCATAAAAAATCAATTTCGGGAGCTGAACATCTGGTAGAACCTCAATTTTCTATTCTTTGGTCAAAGTCGACTTCATATTCGGTCTTCTCGTCCCCAAAAACATGAAAAACCATACCTTAAAAGCTCATGTTGCCAACATGTTGCTAAAACGCAAAAAGTACCTATTTTTATACACATTTTCACTCATAACACCCCTGGGTATATTCCGATCGGGCTGAAAAGTTTCGGGACACAACTAGGGCCCAAATGGAGCATGTGTGCGAAAGAACGACTTTTTTAGATCTAAAATGAAGCCTGTACACGTGATACGGCGGACGGACATTGCATTTTGGTTTATTATTCTCTGAATAATACACCTATGTAATCGCTCAGCAAAAAATTTTTATAACACCCCCTCAAACTTTTTTCTTTTCCGTTTCAAGGTGCGTAGATTCAAAAAACGCTGCAAAGTCCTTGTCACATGGGGTTTATTATTCTACAGAAATGTTGGCTGTACCTGTTGGCATTTATTGTTTGTTTCATGTGAAATAATTGAAATAGCTATTTCTGATGGTTTCCACCAATTTTGGCCCCCAAAACACAAATTAGGTAGGTACGATCTTTTTTTTTTTTCAAATTATCCATGATCATTGGTAGTGCCACTTAATCGTCTTGATCTACGTGTTGAAACTTTTCCTAGTGCTATTCTACAAATTGATGGTGATTTCAGACGATTTCGCAGGTTTTTGCCTCATAAAAAATCAATTTTGGGAGCTGAACATCTGGTACAACCTCAATTTTCCACTCCTTGGCCAAAATCGACCTCATATTCCATCTTCTCGTCCACAAAAACATGGAAAACGATACCTCAAAAGCTCATGTTACCAACATGTTGCTAAAACGCAAAAAGTACCTATTTTTACACACATTTTCACTCACAACACCCCTGGGTATATTCCGATCGGGCTGAAAAGTTTCGGGACACAACTAGTGCCCAAATGGAGCATGCTCTATTTGGGCCCTAGTTGTGTCCCGAAACTTTTCAGCCCGATCGGAATATACCCAGGGGTGTTGTGAGTGAAAATGTGTGTAAAAATAGGTACTTTTTGCGTTTTAGCAACATGTTGGTAACATGAGCTTTTGAGGTATCGTTTTCCATGTTTTTGGGGACGAGAAGATCGAATATGAGGTCGATTTTGGCCAAGGAGTGGAAAATTGAGGTTGTACCAGATGTTCAGCTCCCAAAATTGATTTTTTATGAGGCAAAAACCTGCGAAATCGTCTGAAATCACCATCAATTTGTAGAATAGCACTAGGAAAAGTTTCAACGTAGATCAAGACGATTAAGTGGCACTACCAATGATCATGGATAATTTGAAAAAAAAACAGATCGTACCTACCTAATTTGTGTTTTGGGGGCCAATATTGGTGGAAACCATCAGAAATAGCTATTTCAATTATTTCATATGAAACAAACAATAAATGTAGGTACAGCCAACATTTCTGTAGAATAATAAACCCCATGTGACAAGGACTTTGCAGCGTTTTTGGAATCTACGTACCTTGAAACGGAAAAGAAAAAATTTTGAGGGGTGTTATAAAAATTTTTTGCTGAGCGAATACATAGGTGTATTATTCACAGAATAATAAACCAAAACGGCTGCAAAGTCCTTGTCACATGGGTTTATTATTCTATTGGACATACCTACAGAAATGTTGGCTTCTTTCATGCGTAATAATCGAAATAGCTATTTCTGATGGTTTCCATTAATTTTGGCCCCGAAAACACAAATTAGGTAGGTAGGTACGCTTTTTTGCTTCCGAGTCTGCGAAGCAGCGGAAGCCTTGTGTTCACTTTCGTGAGCCAAAAAATTTTTGTCTTCAGAAATCAAAATTTCCACTTGCATTTTGCGTTTCAAAGCCTACTGAACAAATTTGGTTCCGTGTCTGTCGGTCTGTGAGTCTGTGAGTCTGTGAATCTGTGAGTCTGTGAGTCTGTCCGCATTTCCTTGTTACAGCCATAACTTCCACGATTTTGAATTGATTCAGCTCAAATTTTGAGGGATAGTGCGGATAAGGCCCCTTGAGGTCCCATACAAATTTCAACATGATTGATCCAGCGGTACGCCCTGCGCATGCGCTAACGTTAAATTCAACAAACACGCATAACTTTCACAATTTTGATTCAATTTCGCTCAAATTTTCAAGGGTTGTTTGGACAAGGCCTAGTGAGTTCCAGTATGAATTTCAGCATGATCGGACCCTCGGTGCGCTCTGCGCATGCGCTGGCGTAAAATAGATTAAATTTCCTTGTTACAGCCGTAGTAACCAAAGATTTCACCCAATTTCAATGTAATTCTCAGGGATTAAGCGGGTAGGGCCCATTGAGGTCCCATATAAATTTCAACATGATAGAGCCAGCGGTTCGCCCTGCGCATGCGCTCTGTCTGTCTGTCTGTCCTTCTATGCACGGCCAAACGGCTCGACGGATATCGACCAAATTTGGCACGAATATCCTGTAGGCTCCCAAGTTGTGCAACGTCGCATTTTCAATTCCCTGACCATAGCGGAACTATGGTCGACCATGGTCAACTCCTGAATGGCTTGACGGATATCGACCAAATTTGGCACGAATATCCTGTAGGCTCCCAAGTTGTGCAACGTCGCATTTTCAATTCCCTGACCATAGCGGAACTATGGTCGACCATGGTCAACTCCTGAATGGCTCGACGGATATCGACCAAATTTGGCACGAATATTCCAGTAGGCTCCCAAGTTGTGCAACGTCGCATTTTTAATTCCCTGACCATAGCGGAACTATGGTCGACCATGGTCAACTTCGTTAATTGAAATGGTAACCCCTATTTTTTATCGCGTATTCGTAATCTACGTGAAATTCTATCTACGATCGACCCTTCGGACTACCCCCGCGGTCGACCATAGCGCATCCATGGGCCCCTCCATGGTCGAATCCCGAATTGCTCAACGGATATCGACCAAATTTGGCACGAATATCCAGTAGGCTCCCAAGTTGTGCAACGTCGCATTTTTAATTCCCTGACCATAGCGGAACTATGGTCGACCATGGTCAACTTCGTTAATTGAAATGGTAACCCCTATTTTTTATCGCGTATTCGTAATCTACGTGAAATTCTATCTACGATCGACCCTTCGGACTACTCCCGCGGTCGACCATAGCGCATCCATGGGCCCCTCCATGGTCGAATCCCGAATTGCTCAACGGATATCGACCAAATTTGGCACGAGTATCCAGTAGGCTCCCAAGTTGTGCAACGTCGCATTTTCAATTCCCTGACCATAGCGGAACTATGGTCGACCATGGTCAACTCCTGAATGGCTTGACGGATATCGACCAAATTTGGCACGAATATCCTGTAGGCTCCCAAGTTGTGCAACGTCGCATTTTCAATTCCCTGACCATAGCGGAACTATGGTCGACCATGGTCAACTCCTGAATGGCTCGACGGATATCGACCAAATTTGGCACGAATATTCCAGTAGGCTCCCAAGTTGTGCAACGTCGCATTTTTAATTCCCTGACCATAGCGGAACTATGGTCGACCATGGTCAACTTCGTTAATTGAAATGGTAACCCCTATTTTTTATCGCGTATTCGTAATCTACGTGAAATTCTATCTACGATCGACCCTTCAGACTACCCCCGCGGTCGACCATAGCGCATCCATGGGCCCCTCCATGGTCGAATCCCGAATTGCTCAACGGATATCGACCAAATTTGGCACGAGTATCCAGTAGGCTCCCAAGTTGTGCAACGTCGCATTTTTAATTCCCTGACCATAGCGGAACTATGGTCGACCATGGTCAACTTCGTTAATTGAAATGGTAACCCCTATTTTTTATCGCGTATTCGTAATCTACGTGAAATTCTATCTACGATCGACCCTTCGGACTACTCCCGCGGTCGACCATAGCGCATCCATGGGCCCCTCCATGGTCGAATCCCGAATTGCTCAACGGATATCGACCAAATTTGGCACGAATATCCAGTAGGCTCCCAAGTTGTGCAACGTCGCATTTTTAATTCCCTGACCATAGCGGAACTATGGTCGACCATGGTCAACTCCTGAATGGCTTGACGGATATCGACCAAATTTGGCACGAATATCCAGTAGGCTCCCAAGTTGTGCAACGTCGCATTTTTAATTCCCTGACCATAGCGGAAATATGGTCGACCATGGTCAACTCCTGAATGGCTTGACGGATTTTGATAAAATTGGGCACAAATACCCGGTAGGGTATGGGATTTTTCCGTCGTTTGTTGGTTCCACGATACTGCGTACAGCGAATCTCGGATAGCGAGCGAAGCGAGCGGTCAGGCTAGTTATGTATAATGGACGTAATGTATTATGGAAGTCATGTTGTGTATAATATGTATATTTCATGTAATGTTATGTAATGTTATGTTATGTAATGTAATGTTATGTAAGATGTATATTTAACGTTATGTAATGTTATGTAATGTAATGTAATGTTATGTTATTTTGCTTCCGAGTCTGTTCTATTTTATAATGGGTCACTGTGATTGTGACGAGGAAGCTCCTGTGCCATCACCTTGGCAGTGTATTTTTTTTTGGTTTATTATTCTGTGAATAATACACCTATGTATTCGCTCAGCAAAAAATTTTTATAACACCCCCTCAAAATTTTTTCTTTTCCGTTTCAAGGTGCGTAGATTCCAAAAATGCAATGTCCGTCCGCCGTCCGCCGTACGCCGTCCGCCGTACGCCGTATCACGTGTACAGGCTTCATTTTTGGTCTAAAAAATTCGTTCTTTCGCACACATGCTCCATTTGGGCCCTAGTTGTGTCCCGAAACTTTTCAGCCCGATCGGAATATACCCAGAGGTGTTATGAGTGAAAATGCGTGTAAAAATAGGTACTTTTTGCGTTTTAGCAACATGTTAGTAAAATGAGCTTTTGAGGTATCGTTTTCCATGTTTTTTGGGGCGAGAAGACCGAATATGAAGTCGATTTTGACCAAAGACGTGGAGATTGAGGTTTTACCATTGGTTCAGCTCCCAAAATTGGTTTTTTTTAGTCAAAAACCTGGAAAACTGTCTGAAATCACCATCAATGTGTATACGAACATTAGAAAAAGTGTAAACAGCTGAATCAAGACCATTAAATCGCACTACCAATGATCAAAGATGATCTGGGGAAAAAAAGTGTACCTATTTCATGTTTTGGGGGCCAAAATTGGTGGAAATCATCAGGAATAGCTATTTCAATCATTCCACATGAAACAAACAATAAATTTAACTGCCAACAAGAATCTCTAGAACTCCAATAGAATAATAAACCCATGTGACAAGGACTTAGCAGCGTTTTTTAAACTATCTTTGATCATTGGTAGCGCCATTTAATTGTCTTGATCCACGTGTTGACACTTTTTCCAGTGTTATTATACAAACTGATGGTGATTTCAAACGATTTCCCAGGTTTTTGACTCATAAAAAATCAATTTCGGGAGCTGAACATCTGGTAGAACCTCAATTTTCTATTCTTTGGTCAAAGTCGGCTTCATATTCGGTCTTCTCGTCCCCAAAAACATGAAAAACCATACCTTAAAAGCTCATGTTGCCAACATGTTGCTAAAACGCAAAAAGTACCTATTTTTACACACATTTTCACTCATAACACCCCTGGGTATATTCCGATCGGGCTGAAAAGTTTCGGGACACAACTAGGGCCCAAATGGAGCATGTGTGCGAAAGAACGACTTTTTTAGACCTAAAATGAAGCCTGTACACGTGATACGGCATACGGCGGACGGCGGACGGACATTACATTTTTGGAATCTACGCACCTTGAAACGGAAAAGAAAAAAGTTTGAGGGGGTGTTATAAAAATTTTTTGCTGAGCGAATACATAGGTGTATTATTCAGAGAATAATAAACCAAAACGGCTGCAAAGTCCTTGTCACATGGGTTTATTATTCTATTGGACATACGTACAAAAATATTGGCTGTTCATTTATAGTTTCTTTCATGTGCAATAATTGAAACAGTAATTTTTGATGTTCTACCAATCTTGGCCAGCCAAAAACACGATTTTGGCTCCTTTTGGTTTATTATTCCGTGAATAATACACCTATGTATTCGCTCAGCAATAAATTTTTATAACACCCCCTCAAACTTTTTTCTTTTCCGTTTCAAGGTGCGTAGATTCAAAAAATGCAATGTCCGTCCGCCGTATCACGTCTACAGGCTTCATTTTCGGTCTAAAAAAATCGTTCTTTCGCACACATGCTCCATTTGGGCCCTAGTTGTGTCCCGAAACTTTTCACCCGGATCGGAATATACCCAGGGGTGTTATGAGTGAAAATGTGTGTAAAAATAGGTACTTTTTGCGTTTTAGTAACATGTTAGTAACATGAGCTTCTGAGATATCATTTGCTATGTTTTCGGTTCGTAACTTATCCAGACAATTAAAGAAATGTCTAGGTATGGTAGGTAGGTATGTCTACGTGGCATGGGGTGTGCCACCAGAGCAACGATTTTCCTGATTCAGACAGGTACTCGGAACGATGAGAACACCGTATAGGTCCCTTATCAGTAGTTTTTGGAAATTCAAGATCGTGTTAATCACGAAGTTCAATCAAATATGCAGAAACTGCCAAGTAGATACCTGAATTCGTGATTTTACTACACTCACGTTTATAGTTATAAGGAAATATTACTTACAATCAAGGGAAATAACAAAGTTGTACTTACCTTTAGTAGCGGATGATCCGTGAATGAAGGTGGTAGAACCCAAATCGCATCACTAATAATCAAAACCACAATCACTGGTCAATACGGGCCAACCTGCACTCACGTGAGGTATCGGAGTGTCCATATCATTTCTCGCGGTTATTCGGCGGATAATACTGAGGCGATTCCAGGAGAAAACACACCAAAATTTATAATCTAGTCCAGGAATTATTGTTTAAAGATGAATTTTGACGAAAAACTACCGCATACCAACCAGTTGCGAGCGATCTAGGGACTGACTTCAGAAAGTATCAGAGCGACGATTCTCCTGATTCACACAGGCACTCCGAACGATGAGAACACCGTATAGGTCCCTTATCAGTAGTTTTTGGAAATTCACGATCGTGTTAACCACGAAATTCAATCAAATATGTAGAAACTCTAGAAACGGCCACTCTTAGGAAGGTAGGTACCTACCTCAACCCGTACTTGGACGTTTTTACTCATGACTCAATAATTATGTATATATTTTTAATTAAAATTGAAATGAAAAATTTAATCTTTATGAAATGAAAAACTTTAAGAAACACTGGTCAATACGGGCCAACCTGCACTCACGTGAGGTATCGGAGTGTCCATATCACTTCTCGCGGTTATTCGGCGGATAATACTGGGGCAATTCCAGGAGAAAAAACACCAAAATTTATAATATAGTCCAGGAATTATTGTTTAAAGATGAATTTTGACGAAAAACTACCGCATACCAACCAGTTGCGAGCGATCTAGGGACTGACTTCAGAAAGTATCAGCAGAGTGGGCCTTGGTAGGTTTTTACTTCATATTTTCCCCTTTCATTTATCTGAATTCTCAATCTATTTTTCGGTTCGTAACTTATCCAGACAATTAGAGAAATGTCTAGGTAAGGTAGGTAGGTATGTCTACGTGGCATGGGGTGTGCCACCAGAGCAACGATTTTCCTGATTCAGACAGGTACTCGGAACGATGAGAACACCGTATAGGTCCCTTATCAGTAGTTTTTGGAAATTCAAGATCGTGTTAATCACGAAGTTCAATCAAATATGCAGAAACTGCCAAGTAGATACCTGAATTCGTGATTTTACTACACTCACGTTTATAGTTATAAGGAAATATTACTTACAATCAAGGGAAATAACAAAGTTGTACTTACCTTTAGTAGCGGATGATCCGTGAATGAAGGTGGTAGAACCCAAATCGCATCACTAATAATCAAAACCACAATCACTGGTCAATACGGGCCAACCTGCACTCACGTGAGGTATCGGAGTGTCCATATCACTTCTCGCGGTTATTCGGCGGATAATACTGAGGCGATTCGAGGAGAAAACACACCAAAATTTATAATCTAGTCCAGGAATTATATTTTTAAAGATGAATTTTGACGAAAAACTACCACATACCAACCAGTTGCGAGCGATCTAGGGACTGACTTCAGAAAGTATCAGCATGGTGGGCCTTGGTAGGTTTTGGTTTATTATTCTGTGAATAATACACCTATGTATTCGTTCAGCAAAAAATTTTTATAACCCCCCCTCAAACTTTTTTCTTTTCCGTTTCAAGGTGCGTAGATTCCAAAAATGCAATGTCCGTCCGCCGTCCGCCGTATCACGTGTACAGGCTTCATTTTCGGTCTAAAAAATTCGTTCTTTCGCACACATGCTCCATTTGGGCCCTAGTTGTGTCCCGAAACTTTTCAGCCCGATCGGAATATACCCAGGGTTGTTATGAGTGAAAATGTGTGTAAAAATAGGTACTTTTTGCGTTTTAGCAACATGTTAGTAAAATGAGCTTTTGAGGTTTCGTTTTTCCATGTTTTTGGGGACGAGAATACCGAATATGAAGTCGATTTTGACCAAAGACGCGGAAATTGAGGTTTTACCATTGGTTCAGCTCCCAAAATTGATTTTTTAAAGTCAAAAACCTGGAAAACTGTCTGAAATCACCATCAATGTGTATACTAACATTAGAAAAAGTGTCAACACCTGAATCAAGACCATTAAATCGCACTACCAATGATCAAAGATGATCTGGGGAAAAAAAAAGTGTACCTATTTCGTGTTTTGGGGGCCAAAATTGGTGGAAATCATCAGGAATAGCTAATTCAATCATTCCACATGAAAGAAACAATAAATTTAACTGCCAACAAGAATCTCTAGAACTCCAATAGAATAATAAACCCATGTGACAAGGACTTTGCAGCGTTTTTACTTAATATTTTCCCATTTCATTTATCTGAATTCTCAATCTATTTTTTGGTTCGTAACTTATCCAGACAATTAGATAAATGTGTAGGTAAGGTAGGTAGGTATGTCTACGTGGCATGGGCTGTGCCACCAGAGCATCGATTCTCCTGATTCAGACAGGTACTCGGAACGATGAGAACACCGTATAGGTCCCTTATCAGTAGTTTTTGGAAATTCAAGATCGTGTTAACCACGAAGTTCAATCAAATATGTAGAAACTGCCAAGCAGATACCTAAATTCGTGATTTTGTTACACTCGCCTTTATAGTTATAGGGAAAGATTACTTAAATCAAGGGAAATAACAGAGTTGTACTTACCTTTAGTAGCGGATGATCCGAGAATGAAGGTGGTAGAACCCAAATCGCATCACTAATAATCAAAACCACAATCACTGGTCAATACAGGCCAACCTGCACTCACGTGAGGTATCGGATAGCCCATATCACTTCTCGCGGTTATTCGGCGGATAATACCGAGACGATTCCAGGAGAAAGCTCACCAAAAATAATTTATATATAATGTAATCCAGGAATAAAGACGCATTTTGACGACCGCATACCAACCAGTAGCGGGTGATCAACGGACTGACTTCAGAAAGTATCAGCAGGGTGGGCCTTGGTAGGTATATTTACTTAATATTTTCTCCTTTCATTTATCTGAATACTCATTGTATTTTTCGGTTCGGAACTGCTCAAAACAGTTGAAGAAATGTCTAGGTAAGGTAGGTAGGTATGTCTACGTGGCATGGGCTGTGCCACCAGAGCAACGATTCTCCTGATTCACACAGGTACTCGGAACGATGAGAACACTAAAAACTCTTATAGATGGTTTTTGGAAATTCAAATCAAATAGGTCGAAACTTCCAAGTAGGTAGATAGGTACCTAAATTCATAATTACTATCCTCGACATGATAAATTATAAAGAAAATATTACTTAGAATAAACCTAAATAACATAATTTTACGGTACCTTTAGTATTGGACGGTCGGAGAATGAAGGTGGTGGAATCCAAATCGCAGCACTGAACACAATCATCATCGGCGCGGGCCGACAATGCACCCACGTTGGTTTTCGAATTGCCCATATCACTTCTCCCGATTAAATCGGCGGATACCGAAGCGATTCGAGGAGAAAACTCACAATAACACAGTAAAATTTAGTCCAGGAATTATTCTTCTATGATGAATTTGGAATAAAAACTACCACTTACCTACCATCCGTCGCGGGTGATTGGGCCAGACTGACTAATAGTGAGGGTTGGCAGGGTGGGGAAGGTGATGTGGCTGGGCGTGGTGGGGTAGGTAGGTATTCACTCGATTTTTATTTATTTATTTATTTATTTATTTATTCATTTATTTTTTTACCTGAATTTTCATTGCGTTTTTCTTTTCCTAACTGCTTCAAACAATCGAAGAAATAATATACAAGTTACTAATCTATGTGGCACTGGTTGTGCCACGAGGGCATAAGTTCACAACATGATTTAGTTACTTGGAACGATTAAAACACCAACTATACAACTATTGGTGGTTTATGGAAATTCAAGATCGCATTAATGACCAATTCCAATAAAATAGATGGAAAATTCCAAGTATTAACCTAAATCTGGAGAGTGTAAGCTCTGGCGGGCAGACCCAGTGCCACGTAGATCGGTAACTTCAATCATTTCGTGGATTTTTTTGGAAAATGGTAAAAACAGGTAAAGACAATAAGTCGGGTAAAATGAAGGGAAAAATAATTGAAGTTACAAGTACCTAAGTGCCTACTTTCCCCTCCCCACCACCTTCCCCACCTTGCCGCCCCTCTCTATTAGTTAGTCCCTCGATCACCCACGACGGATGGTAGGTTTGTAGTAGTTTTTCGTCAAAATTCATCTTTAAACAATAATTCCTGGACTAGATTATTGTGTTTTTGTGTTTTTTCTCGAATCGCCTCGGAATGATCCGCCGATTGACCGCGAAGTGGTATGGGCAATCCGATGAATAACGTGTGTGCACTGATTGGCCCGCGTTGATCAGTGGTTGTGTATGCGGTTAGTGCTACGAACTGGATTCTACCTTCATTCTCGGATTGTACACACTACAAAAGGTACGTGCGACTTTGTTATTTTGATTTATTGTAAGTAATATTTCTTTAAATAACTACAAAGTCGAGGGTAATCATCATTAAACATACAGGTAATTATGAACCATATTAGGTAGTAAAACTACTTATAGCAACGCAGGGGTAGGTGCATTTTTTAAAAACTAAATAGCTATTAATTTATTATCTTGTTGCAAACTGATGAGATACGCACTTTCTCCTAGGTTTAAGCCATAGCAAATGGTAGGATGTGGAGGTGAAACTGGAGAATCCAAGTCAGGAGATCCGACTTTGGTGGCACAAGCAGTTCCAAACTGTTCATTTTCATGATTATTTGGAAATGGTACGAAGATGAACAGGAAAATACTATGGCAGGTCAAATGAAACGGAAAATTTCGTTCCTGCCTACCAACTCAATCAATGGTTGTGTGTTGTGATTTGGTTTTGTACCACCTTCATTCAAGATTCAACCACTACTAAAGTACTATGTTATTCGGTTTTATTGTAATATTTTCGATTATTTTTATTGTAATATGTGTCGTGTTGACGTCTTCTTATGCTCATCGCTTAGTGGCCAGTTACGGTATTTTTTCCCTCCACCGCGCCCTAATTGTCGGAATGGAGTCAAATTTCGTACATGCCCTTTCTAGAACCCAAGCCCAAGTCCTATCTGCCCCCGAAACTCAAACCCTTTTTGAGCCCATGAAGAGAGAAATTCGGCATATTCCCATACCTGTATACTTCACCAATAAAAAACTAGGTTTGTACTTGAGATTAAGGAGATTGAACTAATCTACATCACAAAAATATCATTACACTTTTACCGGGTAGTTTTTAAAATTTTTGGTTTATTATTTTCAATAATGAACCATTGGAATCGAGCATGAAAAAAAAAAAATTCTAACCCCTCCTCAAAATTTGATGGTTTACGTTTCAAGGTACGTAGAATCCGAAAATGCAATAAAAATATTTCTGTCTGTCCGCCGTACTGGCCACTTTTCTTAGTTACCATGAAACGAATTGATGAAATTCGGGTTATAGAAATCACTCGTCGCGAGTGATTTAGTTCGTGTCGGGTTATAGGTTCCGTTCAAGGCCTAGTTGGTCCTCGAAGCTCGACGTTACTGTCAGTCACCTCTAAGGGGTTCAAAATAGGGCTTGAAATTTCAGAACGCCGTATCTCGAAAACTTTTGATAGAAGGGTATGGTTTTTTTACGTTATTAAATTTGTCTTGAGCTTAACAATTTTTTGAGACCACCCGGAGCATTGTACGTCCAGCCGTTCGTGTGCACCAAAAAGCTTCGTCAACACGATCGTGAATCAAACGGTATAATCCGGCCGGGATATCATCACTAGGGAGCATCTGATTATAATCAAGGATGGCTGTATGAAGTCGAGTTGGTTGTTCTGCGATATTATTTCATTTGATAAGTGATGGACTATTGGATTTTGTTGGTAGGTACTTGTGAAACTTGAACAAACGTTGAAGTATTATTGATGGGTAAATTAATACACAATGGCAAATTATTACACAACGGCAAATTATTACACAACGGTAAATTATTGAACAACGGCAAATTATTACACAACGGTTCATCTACTGAGAAGGGGCTGGATTTTGTTGATCGGTACTTTTGCAACATGACCAACCGTTGAAGTATTATTGATGGGCAAGTTATTACACAACGGCTCATTATACTTGACCACGAGGGTAGGTATTGACCACAGAAAACAATGATCTACGCAGAAGGGGCATCTATTTCACTCTACATCAACAATTTTCCTTTAGAACTTCATTATTGCGTTTCTTTTTGCCGTTTTAGTTACTTTTTGTCATCGACAGAATTATTTTAGTAACATTTAACTCGTGATTTAGGTAGGTACCTAGTAACGAGTACGGGGTTAGGTACTAACCTACGGAGGGTCTGCGATCTACATAATATGTATAGAATAGTACATATATTATATGAAGGGTTACCTACACAGAGAGCTGTGATCTGTAACAGAAGGGTATTCTGTACAAAATAATAAACCGTTGTGCAGGGATTTGCAGTACTATTGCAGTACTATGTGCTGTGCAGATTGCAGTGCTGTGATAGATTGCGAGTCATTCTTCATATCAATTATGCAAATACAACGATGATACAAATACAAATTCAAATGTTCAAAATGGTATTCTGTTCATAACAGATGGAAGAAACCGGAATCTCCGCTCTTATTAAATTTTCTCTCATCATACACATATCTTCATTGAGAAGGAATGTTCGGATAGGTAGGTAATGGCACATACTATATAAAATTGATGAATATTATTTTGTTCGTAGTACCTAACCAGAAGCTAGTACCTAATCCGGGTTAAACATTTTCTTTCATATGCGATTAAACCTCTTTCATACAGTTGTGGGAAAAAATCAAATAATGGCAAAGTTGCATCTTAATTTTATAGTGAATTCTAACTTCCTCTATAGCTACTTTATGGAGGGTGGGTAAAAAACTTGTCTAATCTTGACAGCAATCATTGTTCGGTCGGAATGTGGACAATTTTCTTGTGTTCAAAATTATGTGAAGTTACGCGTTAGATCACGGTTTGCTCTCGTATTCCTTCTCTGTGACTGATTGCGAGTCATTCTTCATTCAGCATTGAATGATGCATATAAATATCACCTTCAAATATTCATAGTGTTATTCTGTGTCATAATAATTGGAAGAAAACGGAATCCGCGCCACTAATTTTCTCGCATCGTACAAGCGTTTGTTCCTTCATTTAGAAGGGATGTTCGGATAGGTACGAGTTCCTACACACGAATCATGCGATATCAGATTTTGGTTTATTATTCTGTGAATGCAAGGTGCGTAGATTCAAAAAATGCAATGTTCATCCGTCATATCATCCATATCTACTTTATTTTCGGTCTGAAAAATTCGTTCTTTCGCACACATGCTCCGATCGGAATTTACCCAAGCGTTTTATGAGTGAAAATGGGTATAAAAGTACGTATTTTTGTGGTTTTTCGTTTTAGTAACGTGAGTTTTTGAGGTATCATTTTCCATGCTTTTTAGGACGAGAAGACCGAATATGAAGTCGATTTTGACCAATGGGAGGAAAATTGAGGTTCTAACGAAGTTTCAGCCTCAAATTTACGTTAAATTTTGGTCTAAATTCGTCGTCCCCATTTGGGAACACATTTGGGTACTAGTTGTGCTCCTAACTCGGCAGCCTTATCGGAATACACCCAGGGGCGTTATGGAAGAAAAAGGGGTGTAAAAATAGGGGTGTTCGAGGTTTTTTCAGGTTTTAGTGAACAAAGCTTGTGAGGTATCGGTGTCCATGTTTTTTAGGGCGAGAAGACCGAATATGAAGTTGGTTTTGACCAAAGAGTGAAGAATTGAGGTTGTAACGAAGGCTAAGCTCCTGAAATTCATGTTTTATTAGTCAGAAACATGGGAAATTGTCCGAAATCACCATACATCTGTATAATAACACTAGAAGTAGTATCAACAGGTGAATCGAGATAATTAAATGATCAAAAATAATCTGTTTAAAAAAAGTCGAGTCTAATTCGTGTTTATGGGTGGCCAAAATTGGTGGATACCATCAAAAACAGCTATTTCAATTATTGCACATGAAAGAAACAATAAATGAACAGCCAACATTTCTGCAGGTAAGTCCAGTAGAATAATAAACCCATGTGACAAGGACTTTGCAGCGGTTTTTAATTTGGAGGGCAGTATAGCTACTTTATGAAGGACGAGTTTGTTATGGCGATGTTTGAAGGGAAGTTATAATCATGTTGTACATCCCAACGTGACTTCCGGTCGTAACATAAACGCCAATATCATAATAATCTCGTTCGAATTTCGGTATTGTGTTCCGTCTGCAGTGAAATGCCGACGTTTGTCGGGAAAGAGCGTGAGAGTTGAAACTGATATGACCCGCATCAGATGGTTTGAGTTGGCTGGTTGTGATGGTTATCAGGAATGAAAGACCCCTGCACGCTCTCGTACATCAGACCGACCTCTACTTCTTTACGAAAGGTTAATATTTATAATAAATGTACATTTTTTCCCCTCCTCATTATGCGTCTTACAATGACATTATGCATCTTAGGACGAGAAGACCGAATATGAGGTTGATGTTGACTAAAGAGTGAAGAATTGAGGTTTTAACGAAAGTTCAGCTCCCAAAATTCTTTTCTTTTTTTTGGTCAAAAACCTGGCAAATCGTCTGAAATCACCATAAATTTGTATAATAGGGTAAAACCCCCAATAGTCGGCACTCTTAAGGAACTTTTTGACGTTAAAAGTCCCATAAGAATAACAGTTTAGGGTTATTTTAAACCAAATTGGTGGTTATGACAACCAAGGTCTCTATTTTCGTAATCTGAAACTTGAATTTACGTAGGTATATTAGTTTTTTTATGAAAAATGCAAATGCGTGAAAAAGCTGTTGGCCCCGATAGTCGGCATACTTTTCGCCAGTAGTTGGCACCAAAAAGTGCCAACAGTCAGCACCCCACTGGAACCCTTGGAACTGCATAGAAAACTGATTTAAAAAACTGTTAATCACTTTATTAACACAGCATTGGAACATCAACTTACCTTAAAAAAAATCTATCCTAATATTTAAAAGAAATCGAAGTTCAGGAAGGTAACTTTTTATTGGGAATGGAATTATTTTATATCACGAAAAACTAGAAAATGAGTTTAACAATGTTAGAATGCGTAAAATAATATGTTATTCTATACAGAGTGGCTACACGCCTATGTAATGGTCCACGCACGATGAACAAAAAAAGTGTTCCGTTTCACTTTCATCTTCATCCTTAGGGCGAGTGCACTTCTTGTGGAAGTTTTTCTTACACGGTTGACAGTGGCTCTTATCTATCTCTTGCGCGTTTCCACCGCATTTAAAACAAATACTCCCTTTTGAGTTAGAATTTGCAGAGGTACTATTATCTGTTGAACTGCCAAAATCATCAACGATTTCTTGGACAAGAGAAGCTTCATTCGTTCTCATTTCAACGCCAGATGTTCCTGAGAGAACATGAACACTCACGGAATATGTTGGAACAATTTTTATGCCTCTTGAAATTTTGCTTTGCTTGTTGGTTTTTAAAAATTGTTCTTTTGATGCTTTATTTTGTTCTCGAGTTTGTTTTCTCTTTTTCTCTTTGGTTTTGCCATCTCACCCATATTGAAAAAAAAAGTATATAAAAAATAACAAACACATTAATGTTTATAAAAGTTTAAAACAGACGATAAATTATTGGTAAATTCATATAAACTAGTTTATTTCCATTTCCTAAATTCAATTAAATTCTGTTCAGTTCTTATTTGGATAATCCGTTCATTCTCCTTTTCAGCACGAAATGAAACACCATTGTTCATGTTATTATATATTTATTTTATTTATGCTTCATGTGCTGAATTACTGAGAACGAGTTTAATGATTAAATTTTAAAAATCATCCCTTTCTAATGATTAAACTAAAATCATCCCTTTATTTTCAAAATAGAAAAGAACGGTGCTGAGATGAAACCATTAATGGGCATGCCGAATATACCAGTACCCGGCAGTGCTGAAAACTAAAATTAGGGGGTGCCCAAAACTGATAACACCGTCATCATTACTCGGCACCCCCCTGTGCCGACTACTGAAAAACTCCATGTTTTGGGAATCAATAGTCGGCACCCCTATTTTTTAACTACTAAACTATTATTTGAGGTAATATCGAAGGTCAAAACCAAGGAAACGGTATATAGAACAAGTTAAAAGCTTAAAATACTAAAAATTATAGGTTTACATATCAAATTCTTCTATAGATGAGGAGGTGGAAGGAAGCTTACCAAAATCACAGCAGACACCTTCTCCAAACAACACGTCGACGCCGACTGAACTTCATCGAGGCCTAATACAGCCCCATGAGGCCTCAAAATCAAAACAACACACTTTTCGAGCGCAGTTAGACTTCCCTCATCCAATGAGATCATTCTAAAAGTCTTAAGCCGAACGGTTTCCTTGTTATTGTTGAAAATCCACGCAACAGCTATTGGGGGTTTTACCCTAACACTAGTTTTCGGTGTAGGCCAATTGTTTTCAACCTGATGATCGCGGCTTCGGGAAGCGTTCGATATTTTGATTCCTCACTACCGAAGATAGGGAAGCCTTGGATTCGTGATTGAGTAAAACAAAATTTATGTCCTCCAAAATGAGAATTTCCACTACCATTTTGCTTTTCAGACATCGAGGAACATTTTTGGCTCCGTGTCTGTGGTAATTCCTTGTAACGCCCATATAACTACCCGAAATGATGGTTGAAATGGGCTGAAATGTGGAGGGTAGTGCGGGTTTGGGTCACAGACGGTCCCACACCAAAATCACTGAAAAAGTAGGGTAACTTTCGTCTGCGCATGCGCAAACGTGAAATACTTGAAAACCCCATAACTAACCTAAATATCGTTGAAATGAGTTGAAACTCGGAGGGTCGATCAGGAATAATACTTTGATAGTTCCAAATAAATTTCATTGGAATCGTAGCGTAACTTTCGTCTGCGCATGCGCGAACATGACATGTTGACAATTTTCTTGTAACTCTCCTAAGCGAAAAACAGTCGTAGAGAGCTGAAACTTGGAGGGTAGTCGCAGATTGGATCGCAGGTGGTTCCATTTCAAAATCATGGAAATTGTTTCGTCTGCACATGCGCAAACGTGAAATACTTGAAACTCCCATAACTACCTTAAATATCGTTGAAATGAATCCAGATTTGGAGGGTCGGCCAGGAATAACACTTTGATAGTTACAAATAAATTTCATTGGAATCGTCATGTAATTTCCCTCTGCGTATGTGCAAACATGAAATGTTGACAGTTTCCTTGTAACGCTTCTAACTACGCGAAAAATAGTCGTAGAGAGCTGAAATTTTGAGGGTACACGCGGGTTGGATCGCAGATGGTTCCGTACCAAAATGAACCTACTCAGCTATTCTACACGTTCATGTGATTCACGTGAGGAAGCTGTACTGCCTACTCGAATTGGCAGACGTTTTTTCGTCCTCATTATGCGTCTTACAGTGATTGAGTTTTGTGTGTAGGCCAATTTATTGTTTCCAACCTGATAATCGCGGCTGCGGGAAACCTTAGATATTTTTACCATGCACCTTCCCTGCTTGTTAAAATGTTGGAATTATCTTCTACCTAGTACAATTAGGTACCATAAAACTGCATCAACGAAAATTGCTAAGGACATGAATGATTATCAATTGTTAAAACTATCATCAGATACCAGTCAACGATATCATCAGGAAATACCGACATGCCTCGAAAATATTATCGATGATAGAAAGCCATTCAGCATGACATTATGAGCGAATTTTCGAAGTAGTTTTCCCGGTTAGTAGGTAAGTTCAAAATTTCACCGTGTTATTGAATATTTTCTTCATTTTAACCCTTAAAAAAACCGCAATAGATCATGCAGGTCGCAGTGGATGGGGGCTGATACAGACCCCTCAAAAATCCCCCGTACAATGATTTAATTTTTTTTAAACCTTAAAAAAGGTTTTTGTTATTTTAAGCATTTGTTTATGCTGTACCTGAAATTGCTCAGTCCACAATTTTTGTTGGTTTTACCAAACATTTAACCGTACCTTGGACAGCTGAGATAGCGAGGAACCGACCAGGCCTGAATTTACCCGGTATCGACTTGAGCATTTTGTAAATTTACGATTTTTTACGTTATACGTTATATCCTATACTTACTTAATATTAGGCTGGTCGAGCAGTATGCTTGTTACGAACTAAATCACTCGCGAACAAATCGTGGAAACCCATTTCAAAGAAAAACGGAGTTATTGAAAAGTTGTCCGTTTCCATTAATACTCGAAAAAACGCGAAAAGTACACCGCTATACCGGTTTCGGTAGTCAAACCATCGTCAGTAACAAACAGTAACTGAAGGCACATTGGACAGGTGACCTTATAAATAGTCCCAAAAGTGAAAGGTGGTCGATTGGGATTGGTTGTGAAGGTGAATGGTGAAGGGAACAAAGTGAAGGGGGTCGATTCCCCCCTACCTCCTGCCCTACCTTCCTTTCACTTTCTGGCATTCACTTCGAGGGCCAATCCGAATTGACCCCCCCCTTCACTTCGTTCCTTTCACCATTCATCGTCACAACCAATCTTAGTCGACCACCTTTCACTTTTGGGACTATTTATAAGGTCACCTCTCTCCAATGTGCCTTCAGTTATTGTTTGTTACTGACAACATATATTTTCGTGTCGTGGCAGTGTATTTTTCGCTAGTAGCAGCGAGATCGCACGGGCGACCATCGTTATCTCCCCGAGAAGGTGAAAGGTCTCGTCTGATCGTATTGATATCCCCCCCCCGTAGAAGTGCTCTCCTTATCTCCCGCTATTATTGATATCTCCCGTGTGAACATGTGTCCAGTTAATCGCTCGAGTTCGTCATGGATGGTGTTGTTTTCGTTGAAGGAGGAAGCAAAAAAACCAGGGGCGTGTTTTACGAGGGGAATTTCCGCTTTTGTTTCCACAAAAGTTTAGCAAGTGGAGTTGATCGGTGGGTCTGTGCCGGGAAAAAGAAATTTGGTTGTAAAGCCAACTTGAAAGCTGTCGGGAAGTGCGTGACTGAGGCGATTGGAGAACACAATCACGACGCCAATGAGCAAGATAAGGAGTTATCGATAATAAGAGCAGGGGTAAAAAGGAAAGCAGATGAAGACATTTCGAGCAGTCCATCCAAGGTAAATTGATCGTGTCATAAATATATTAAAACTTAGGTGTATACTAAAACAAGGTGATTGTTAGTTCGGTTTGGGAATTCAGCGATGAATTACATTAATTTATTGCAGATCGTGCGAGCAGTTGTAAGGGATAATAAAGATTCTGACATGACTGCGCGCCAAATGAAATCTCTGCGTCAAGTTGCTTATAGAGCCAAACGTCGAAAGCTACCAAGCCTGCCGAAATCCCGAGCTGAGGTATAGACGGTTTTTGGTACACCAATAATGGAGCCAAACCAAATATTTTTAAATACTTACTTACCTAAATTATCTATCGCAGGTGTTTGATAAATTGCGACAAATGTCTGTTGTAACGAACAAGAAAGAGTATTGATGATGATATTAAGCTGATTGCCCGCTTCATTAAATACCTTCGTAGTATTTCAAAATCTACACTTACTTTTTCCCCATGGCATGTATTTTGTATGGGGATATATCGATACGTCGGGGAGATAAGGGTCACTTTTGAACGGGGAGATATCGATGGGTTTTCTGTCATCTGGGGAGATATCGATGGATCCCCGATCGCACGACACCTCCTGCCGAATTTCGACAGTTGTTGTAATTTGCTATCAATTCCATTGTCAATTCCATTGTGGAGAGGAGGAGCTCACCTAATCATGGAGTATCCACGAGACAATGGAATTGATAACAAATTACAACAACTGTCGAAATTTGGCAGGAGGGGTCATGCGATCTCACTGCTACTAGCGCTCCTAGCAGTGGTCGCGAAATCTCCCTCCGCAACTTCCCGCCAGCGGGATCGCCAGCGCACTCTCGTGGTTGGGGTACTACTGGCCTTCCCCTTCCGCGCCCCCTTAATGTCAAAATTCTCAGAATGGAATCTACTTTCATTTAAAAAACTTTTCTTTAAAGTATGTGGGCATACCCCGTTATTAAGACTGCGACAGGTGTCAAGCATCAACATACAGAGGTTTGCACTAAATTATAATAATTTATTTGAAAATATATGAGCAGGTATTGAAAATCGCAGCTGCCCTCTCCATAGTATACTCATGTGGAGAACAACCATATTGCTCGAACAGCCTAATATTAACCGCACTGTCCTACGATAAGTAGGTAGTTATTTTTCTATGATTTTTTCAAAGATCCTGTAATACTGTAATTCTGACGTCATTGCACCCCCCTGCCCACTGTGACGACAGAATTACTGGAAACTTCGAAAAAAAAAATCACAGAAAAATAACTACTTACAGTAGAACAGTGCTAGTGTCAAAGTTCTCAGAGTGGAATCTATTGTCATTAAAAAAGTAATATATAAACCGCTTTTGTGTCACATGCGCATTACCCCTTAGACGGTAAAGTCGACACTCTATTTCCTCCTTTCTAGCGCTTCTCTGATTACTACTACTTCGACTCGTTAAACTATTAAACAGTGGAACGAGAATATTTATGTTTGCTTCAATCCTCAATTTTCCCATTGAAAACTCCATTATTTCCTGTATGACTGCTCGGTGTTAGAAAAGTCGCCACTCTATGGAAACTTCTGATAGACCAGAAACCGCTTCTTACGAAATTCCTCAGATGTCGGAAAGCATAGATAACTCTTCCTGCCAATAGAAAAATACCTAAAAGTTGCATTCATGGGGTTTCAAATTATATCGTGAAATCGCTGTTCACTTACCGAATATTTCTCTCGCCTGTTCGATTTTTCTGTGTCCGCCCGAGCTCGCGGGAGCGTGAAACCGCGAAGACGATTTCGAAAAATAACGACCGACCACCTGAGACGCGTTTTATCTTTGAAAATTCCCTTCTAAACCCAAAGCGATCGCCTGCCGTCATCTCGAAATGCCTTTTCGCTTGAGAGTGCGAGCCGTTCAAGGATGCCAAATTGATCTCTGATTGCTCGTTGAACATCAGCCAGCTGCGCAGCGGTAGAGTGGAACTTAGGATCCTGCTGGTAGACAACATTTCGGATGCGCAGGCACAAAAAATGTAGAATGTACAAAAATTTTCAATTTCGGTTTATTATTCTGTGAATAATAAACTGATGTATTCGCTCAGCTAAAAATGTGTATAAAACCCCCTCAAACCCCCTTCTTTTACGTTTCAAGGTACGTAGATTCTAAAAATTCAATGTCCTACCGCCATATCATCCATTTCTACTTCAATTTCGGTCTAAAAAATTCGTTCTTTCGCACACAGGCTCCATTTGGGTCCTAGTTGTGCTCCGAAACACGGCAGCCCGATCGGAATATACCCAGGGGTGTTATGAGTGAAAAATATGCTTAAAAATAGTGTTTTTTGGTGTTTTAGTAACATGAGCTTGTGGGATATCGTTTTCCATGTTTTTTAGGACGAGGAGACCGAATATGAAGTTGAATTTGACAAAAGAGTGGAAAAATGAGGTTCTAACGAAGTTTCAGCCTTAATTACGACGTTCTTCCCCATTTGGTAACACATTTGGGTACTAGTGTTGTGCTCCGAAGCTCGGCAGCCAGATCGGAATACACCCAGGCTGTTATGGGGTAAAAGAGGGTGTAGAAATAGGGGTTTTCGAGATTTTAGTGAGGTTTTAGTGAACATGAGGTTGTGAGGTATCGTTTTCCATGTTTTTTCGGGCGAGAAGACCGAATATTATGAAGTTGATTTTGACCAGAGTGAAGAACTGAGTTTGTAACGGAGGTTCAGAATTTTAGTTAGAATTAGAATTTTTTTTTCATGCTCGATTCCAATGGTTCATTATTGAAAATAATAAACCAAAAAACAAAAACCGTGTTATCCAAGGTTTAATTCAAATTGCGTATAGTTTAATTCAGTTTACGTAAAGTTTAATTCAATTCGCGAAAGGTTTAATTCAAAGTGGGAATGCTGTAATTATGAAACTCTGTAATTGCCCAGCCGGCCCTAGTAGGTACTCGATTTGGGGCTTTCATGTGGGAAGCAGAGGGTTAGTCGGTATTGACCGCATGGAACAGTGGTGTACGCAGAAGGCGCATCTGTTGCAGGTAAATAATGCACCGTTGTGTAATAATTTGCAGGGTTTTAGAAAGCGGCCGTAACTCCCGTTGAGGAGGCCTCGGGTCAATTCGTAAGGCTCCCGGGTGGCTGTGATGGACGGGAAACTCTCCGATGGTTGGGTTTGACCGTCCGAGTTCGGTACTTCCGGAAGTCGGGCAAAGGTGCTTCCGGTATGGAGTTACCTTCCCCTCCGCATCCCCACCACACTCTGTGGTGAACTGAACCCTGTCAAGGGTGATGGCCGGTCGGTGGGAGTTGGAAGGCTTCGTAAGTCACGATTTGACCGAAATAGCTCCGAACTTGTGAATATCAATAACCTCCTACCTGTCTTCTGCTATCGTTGAACGGTATTTATTAGACGAATTCCTTTCCTTCTCCTTTAGGATTACCTACCTTTGGAACAGGAGCTTTCGGAACTTGAAGATGCAAGGTGTCTTGCGTATAAAATGAAAGGCTTGGTATTTTTGTAGAACCTTGTCTGTGGTTTTATATCAAAGGCTGGGTACCTACCTTTCTTTGACGATAGGTGTCTGTGGTAATATAGGTTAGGCAGGGGCGTTGCGTCCATAAGGCCACTTGGCCCACTGCCTTGGCACCCAAAAACACTAGGAGTAAAAATAAAAAAACTGCAAAGTCCTTGTCATATGAGTTTATTATTCTACTGGACATACCTACAGAAATTTTGGCTGTTCATTCATTTCTTCTTTCATGTGCAAATATTAAAATGGCTATTTTTGATGGTTTCCACAAATTTTGGTCCCCAAAAACACGAATTAGGCTCGGTTTTTTTAAAATCAGAGTATTTTTGATCATTGATATTGATCATTGATTCACCTGTTGATACTACTCCTAGTGTTATTATACAAATGTATGGTGATTTAAGACAATTTCCCATGTTTTTGACTAATAAAAAATGAATTTCGGGAGCTTAACCTTCGTTACAACCTCAATTCTTCACTCTTCAGTAAAAATCAACCAAATATTCGGTCTCCTTGCCCTAAAAAACATGGAAAACCATACCTCACAAGCTCATGTTCACTAAAACCTCAAAAATCCCTCGAAAACCCCTAATTTTACACTCATTTTTCTCCCATATCACTGGCATCGGTGTATGCCGATCGGGCTGCCGTGTTTCGGAGGACAACTAGGAGCCAAATTTGTTCCTAAATGGGGACCCGAACTGTGTACGGAAAAACGACGATTTTAGACCAAAATTCAACGTAAATTTAAGGCTGAAACTTCCTTAGAACTTCAATTTTCCACTCTATGGTCAAAATCGACTCCATATTTGGTCTCCTCATCCCAAAAACATGGAAAACAATACCTCAAAACAGGGTTGGAAAAAAGCAGTTTTTTTCATTTAAATACAAAAAAAGACAGTTTTTTTGGTAACAGTTTGAAACGGTTTTTTTTCCTCAAAGGTTTTGTTTAGGCTGTTTAAAACTATTTTAAACATTGTTTTAAACAAGTTTTTAAAGATCGCTCATCAAGCAGTCAAGCACTATGGCAGCTTGTGTGTATACGAATGATTGGCACAAAACATAGCGCAGGTAACAGGGCTGAGAAAGAAACCATCCAAATTTTTTCTTTTTAAACCATGGCTGAATATTTTTATTACAATTTAATGTAGTAATAAACTCATACCTACCTACGACATAATTTGTTGAAAATGAAAATTAATTTTGAGAAACCCCGATCACAATTTACAACTAAAGTAAAGCAAAAAACACGTATAGGTACACAAATTATGCCCTAAAATTCAGGTGTTTCAGCACGGCCACAAGCTTCGTGGCTTTGTCTACCCCCAGTCTATTCCGTACTGTTGAATGAACCACACCGAATGTGGAGAACAGCCGTTCGATGCCTGCTGACGACGCGGTGGCGGTGAAAAGTTGTTGGGCCAGTGACATGGTTTCTTCAGAAATTTTATTCCCAAGTGCCTTCCACTATGTGTTTGGGGGCACACTGGCGGTGTGTTCACTGAAAAGGAAGGCCTTGAATGGTGTTTGTGTTGCCCGAAATTTCATGATATCAGGTATGGCTTTTGGGTAATACCTACGCTTCAGCCATGAGCATGGCCCGTTCCTCTTCGTCCTCGCTGAGCTTTTCACCTCGGTATCGAGGATCTAGCAGATTTGCCAACAAGTGGCCATCTGTGTTCATCATGTCGCGCCGATTTTTCAATTTTTCCTTTTCATGTGAAGTGACGGACTCTTCATTCTTGAACCATTCCACCAACCAAATGAAGAAGAGGGGGATTCATAGTAAAAATGACTATGAATTTCATAGAAATTATTAGGAATAGGAAGTAGGAACAAGAAAAAATATTCAGGGGAGTGCGTAATGCATTGACCCCCCATTCAAATGAAAAAATGACCCATCGGTAAATTTCTCGGGAACTCCAGAAGTTCGAACAAAGTAACAAACCCAAGTTCATTTCTACTTCCGAGAATTTCCAGGCTGGGGGTAGCGGTAGGTATCTAACTTGTCATTCTGACTACTGGCGAATGGCGATGGAAATCTATTGTACCTACTATGTTTTTTGTTGCTCATTTCTCATGAGGTCAATGTCATTTTCCTCCTACAGATCCAGTTTGAAACAACTCACGAAGACTTGTTTAAAACAGTATTAAACAATGTTTTAAACACAATTTAAAACGAATGTTTTAAAACACCCCTTTTTACAAAAATGCGTTTAAAACACTATTTAAAACAAATGTTTAAAACAGTACCAACCCTGCCTCAAAAGCTCATGTTACGGAGATGTTACTAAAACACAAAAAGTACCTACCTATTTTTATACACATTTTCACTCAACACCCCTGGGTATATTCCGATAGGGCTACTAAGTTTCGGGACACAACTAGGGCCCAAATGGATCCTGTGTGCGAAAGAACGAATTTTTTCGACCGAGAATGAAGTAGTTATGCGTGATGCAGCGGACGGCGGACGGACATTGCATTTTTGGGATCTACGCACCTTGAAACGTAAAAGAGAAAATTTTGAGGGGGTGTTATAAAATTTTTTTGCTGAGCGATTACATAGGTGTGTTATTCACAGAATAATAAACCAGTAGTGAAGCCCGTGTACAGCACATCCGATCGCAGTTCGAGAACGCCGTTGCGAAAAAATCCCTGTCGTCGGCGGTTGCGGTGGAATAACTCACAATATTAACTCACAATAGTTGATTGTTTCCGAGAGATTCATAAACAACGGGAAATGTCGAAACCGACGGCCCGTCAACCGGCTGAGCTTCCATCCTCGCTGCAGCCGCTCATGTCAACGCCCTTCTGTACTGTAAACTGAATGGGTAGTGCGAATAAGGCCGCGTAATTACGCTGTGTAGCAAAACGTGCTGTATACGTCGTCCGGAGAGTAAGTTCATTGTCTGTTGCATTGTGTAAATCTGTTTCATTGAAAATGAAAGACAATATTTATCCCCCCCCCCCATCTACACCCAAACAAGTGGTTATATTTATACTAGCATGACCGCTCGCTTCGCTCGCTATCCGAGATTCGCTGTACGCAGTATCGTACTTAATTCCGACGTTGCACAACTTGGGAGCCCACTGGATATTGGTGCCAAATTTGGTCGATATCCGTTGAGCAATTCGGGATTCGACCATGGAGGGGCCCATGGATGCGCTATGGTCGACCGCGGGGGTAGTCCGAAGGGTCGATCGTAGATAGAATTTCACGTAGATTACGAATACGCGATAAAAAATAGGGGTTACCATTTCAATTAACGAAGTTGACCATGGTCGACCATAGTTCCGCTATGGTGAGGGAATTAAAAATGCGACGTTGCACAACTTGGGAGCCTACTGGATATTCGTGCCAAATTTGGTCGATATCCGTCAAGCCATTCAGGAGTTGACCATGGTCGACCATAGTTCCGCTATGGTCAGGGAATTAAAAATGCGACGTTGCACAACTTGGGAGCCTACTGGATATTCGTGCCAAATTTGGTCGATATCCGTTGAGCAATTCGGGATTCGACCATGGAGGGGCCCATGGATGCGCTATGGTCGACCGCGGGGGTAGTCCGAAGGGTCGATCGTAGATAGAATTTGACGTAGATTACGAATACGCGATAAAAAATAGGGGTTACCATTTCAATTAACGAAGTTGACCATGGTCGACCATAGTTCCGCTATGGTCAGGGAATTAAAAATGCGACGTTGCACAACTTGGGAGCCTACCGGATATTCGTGCCAAATTTGGTCGATATCCGTCGAGCCGTTTGGCCGTGCATAGAAACACATCCACACAGACAGACAGACAGACAGAGATCCGTTTTTATAATATAGTAGGGATTCCGAAAGATAAAACATTTTGCTTCCGAGTCTGCGAGGCAGCGGAAGCTTTGTTTGTACTTTCGAAATGAAAAATTTTTTTGTGCTCCAAAAATCAAAATTTCCACTTGCATTTTGCATTTCAGGGCCTCCTGAACAAATTTGGATTCGTCTGTCCGTCTGTCCTCCACATTCCCTTGCCACAGCCATAGCTTCCACAATTTTGATCCGATTTCAATAAAATTTTCAGGAATTGCGTGGGTTTAGCGCTAGATGGTCCCCTATCAGTTTCATCATGATCGAATCAACGTTAGCCTCTGCGCAGGCGCTAACGAGATTTTCTTGTTACGGTCATAAATCCATCAATTTTGAACGGATTTTGGTCCGATTTTCAGGGATGATGCGGGTAAGGTCCCTTGAGGTCTCATACGACATTCACCGTGATTGAATCAGTGGTGGCAGTGGCACGTGGCACTTGCACCACGTACATTCCAAACGTCGGGCATTCCTGTCCACCATCTGTATGGCTCTCTGTGGCTACGGAATCCCATAATAGCAGTGATGGATGTATGGTGAGCGCACATCCACCACGAGAGGTGTGAGGGAGGATATGCCCGGTTTGGTTATGGGCGGACCACCACCATGCCCAGGATCTTTTTGGATATGTATGTCCGAGTAGGTTATGGGCGAACATGCTCGGAATTTTTTAGCTGTGTTGCCTGGTTTGGCTATGGGCGGACCACCACCATTCCCAGGATCTTTTAGGTTAGGAGAGAGATGAGGAGCTAGGAGAGAGAGAGAGTAGTCAGCGACTAGAGGAGAGCGTAGAATGGTTAGAAAGGCGAAGGAGGCGAGTATTTATAGGCCTGGAAGCCATCTCCCTCCATCCTCCAGCTAGTGGAGGATGGTGGGGATCCCCCACTGGGTACCCCGGTTCTCCTGCGACTTCCGTCCCCACTTCTAAGTTTATTTGGCGAGATCTTAATTTTCACATGGTAGAGTTGTGGTCCTGGGAGGATACCACGACAATAACGTTTAAATTTTTTTTCCCCAGTGCTTTGTATTGCCTTAAATAACGATTTTTTAATTTTTGGTTGCCCCATTCTATCGTCATGAGCATGGCGGACCGGACATTTCTAGTTTTCTGAAAATGTAATGGTGACATACTGTGAAGGCCACGAGGAAGCTTCTGTGCCATGTCCTTGGCAGTGTATTTGAAACTATTTTTCTGCGTAATCGCCATGTTTTTCAATGCTTCTGGTTTATTATTCTGTGCATAATTAATACACCTATATATTCGCTCAGCAAACAATTTTTGGGACACCCTATCAAATTCTTTCTCGAAATACATAATTGAAATTACATAAATATACAGCTAGCAGATATTTAGGTTCCAAACATGCAATGACCGTCCGCCGTAAGGCCATTCACCTTTATTTTCGGTATAAAAAATTCGTTCTTTCGCACATATGCTCAATTTGGGCCCTAGTTGTGCCCCGATACTTCGCAGCCCGATTGGAATATACCCAAGGGGGTTATGGGTGAAAAATGGGTGCAAAAATCGGGTTTTTTGGCGTTTTAGTAACATGAGCTTGTGAAGTAGGTATCGTTTTCCATGTTTTTTTTTTTAGGATGAGGAGACCGAATATGAAGTCGAATTTGCCTAAAGAGTGGAAAATTTAGGTTCTAACGAAGTTTCAGCCTTAAATTTACGTTAAAATTTGGTCTACAATAGTCGTTCTCTCGCACAAAGGCTCCATTTGGGTCCTTGTTGTGCTGAATATTTCACATTTCTTCTACATGCGGACTTTGTTGAACTCCCAAAAGCCACAGTCTGGTAACTGTTTCGGTAGTCGTAGAAGCTGAAGTATCTTTTATGGGCCGAGTACAGAAGGTTCAGGGGGGGGGGGGGGGGGAAGAGATCTCTGAGATGGAGATCCCCATTCATCCTTTCAAGTCTTCGAAAGGTAAGGAAAAAAAGAATACCGGAGAAGAAAGGGAACCGTTGAAAGAGGGACTTTCCCTTTGCCTTGAGACGGAGGCAGCTGCCTCGTGTCACCGGAAAAATGAAAGCCCCGCGAAGAAAAACATTCGCCCAGGTCGGGAAGTGGCCAACTAAAAGCAGGCGGAGGGGGTTTTATGCTTCCCAAAACCGGTTCAATGCTCCTTTTCCAAAATGCATAATATTTTTATAAGAATTTATTGAGAGCACTGAAGACCTGAAGGATCAATGAGCACTTGGGCTAACATGTACTTCCGCCTCCTCAATGTGACAGTCATAATGAGCAATTTTCGTGTTTTGGAAATTCTCCTTTTTTCGCCAAATTCAGTTCAATAACGGAAATTAACACTGACCACATAATGAGGTGTTAAGCTGGGTTCGCATTGACGCGTAATCGATCTAAAGCTCCTTAACCCTTTCACCCCTGGTGAGACGTACATGTCCCATCACGTTTTTGCACTCATAAACCTGCTGGGACACGTTATGTCCCAGAAACTGGAATTAACTACTGCTTCAATTTTCCAGTCGTTTTAGAGCCGAATACATACCATTCTTATCGAGGAAGAATGGTTATGAATTCATCACGCTTCTTCCAACACGGTAAGTAGGAAATGACTGTGGAACAGTAGAGTCCTACCTCAAATAGCACACTGAAAAAACGCTGCAAAGTCCTTGTCACATGGGTTTATTGTTCTACGGGACATAGCTACAGAAATTTTGGCTGGTCATTTATTGTTTCTTTCATGTGCAATTATTGAAATGGCTATTTTTTATGGTTTCCACCAATTTTGGCCCCCAAAAACGCGAATTAGGGTCGGCTTTTTTTTAAACAGTTTATTTTTGATCATTGATAGTTCCATTTAATTGTCTTGATTCACCTGTTGATACTACATTTAGTGTTATTATACAAATGTATGGTGATTTCAGACAATTTCCCAGGTAAAATTAATTTCGGTACTGTCGTGAGTCCCTCCCGGGAACACTCCACTACAACCTTAAAGCTCTCACCAATATTCCTATGTAAAAATTACCTTTCGCTAATAAACATCTGAGTGGGGAGACAGGCGACAGAATCCGGGGGACACAACCTGGTGCCCCACTACCAGCTCCCAACAGGGAGCTGGAGGGAGAGGACTCCAAGTCCTATATAACCCCGGATCCTGGAGCTTTAGCTTCATTCGACACTTCCTCTAACCAGCTCTCTCTTCTCTCTCTCCTACCTTCCTCCTCCCAGATGCCTGGTGGTATCCGCCGCTCTGGGAATTCACCTCCTACCTTCTCCCCTTGTCTACATCGGTGGATATCCGCCGCCTAGACAAGCACCTTCCTTCACCTACATCGGTGGATTACCGCCGCCTAGGTGAATTTCCTTCCTCTCGCCTACATCGGTGGATTACCGCCGCCTAGACGAGATTCCTTCCACTCACCTACATCGGTGGATTACCGCCGCCTAGGTGAACTTCCTTCCTCTCACCTACATCGGTGGATTACCGCCGCCTAGGTGAAATTCCCTCGCTCTCATCTATTCACTCCTTCACGCCACCGTGATGATAAATTTAAATTCATCACAGTGGTGAACCCGACGTTCATCCAACCTTCTCCCCTTCCTCCCTTCTTACCACCTCATGTGTCGCCCCAGTCTAGTTCGGTGTCCCAAATTTTAAATTCACATTTAAACAGTCAGTATATAAATTCGCAATTTTTGGCCCAACCGCAACCGCTCACACAGCTCTCACCTCTCCGCCGCATACAAACCCGCCGCCGCTAATTGCGAATTTTCAAATTCAACCGCTCAAATTGAATTTTGTTCACAGACACCTCCACCATGGACCCGAACTCGCCATCGCCGCCGCTCCTCCGGCCGTCCCTGCTGCAGCCGCCGACCGCTGCGACTTCTGACGCAACCGACAACCCCTTCACAAGCCTCTCACCACCCGGCTCCACCGCATCCGCCGCCGCCGCTGCCGCCGCCGCTGCAGCTGCCGCACACGCCGCCGCCGACGTCACGACGGCCTCGGCGTCATTCCCGCTGTCGCTGCCCCCCTTCTACACGCACGACCCCGCACTCTGGTTCTTCCAGGTCGACGCTGCGTTTTCTGCCGCCAACATCCGCAGCCAGCGTACCCGCTACTCCCGCATCATCTCTCTGTTACCGTATGAGATCCTCCTGCAGACGTCGGACATTTCCCCCGACGCCACGGCCGCCTACGACGACCTCCGCGCCCGCCTCATCAGCTTATACCAACCCTCCAAGATCGCACGTGTCGCAGCGCTATCCCAACCCCAGCATCTCGGCGATTTGAAGCCCTCCCACCTGTACCGTCGCCTACGTCATCAGCTACACGACGTCGTGACGGCCGACATCGCTCGAACGTTCTGGCTGCGAGCCCTCCCCCACCCCATCCAGATGGCGCTCGCCAGCCACCTCGACGGACCGGACGAGCCGCTACTCCGTCTAGCCGACACGGTTTACGACCTCGCCGCGGCCGCCAGCGTCACGGAAGTCGCCGCACCCCGCACCCCCACCCCACGCAGGGACCGATCGCCGTCTCAAGAGCGCCGCCGGCCCCCCTCCCTCCACCGGCGCCGCTCCCTCTCCGTCGATCGCCGGCCAGCCCCCTCCTCCGACCACCGACGCCAGCGCTCGGCCGACCGCCGCACCGTCTCCCCCACCCAGCAACGAAGAGGGAGGTCCCCAAACACGACGGCCCCCTCCAACTCCGCGCGCCCCACCAGGACCTACCTCCCAGCGGACCCCCCCCACCGATGTTTCTACCATGTGAACTTCGGTGGGGAGGCCCGCAAATGCCAGCCCCCCTGCTCCTACTCCACCAAGCAGGGAAACGCGGACGCCCGCCGGTAAATCCGGCGGGCCCCCCTCCTCGCCAACACGGGGGGGACCACCACCAACCCCTCCCCGCCCGCATTCACACCACCTCCACCGAGCCTCGCTACCCCTCCTACGCCGCCGCCACGGCTGCCAACCTCCCGGCCGCATCTGACGGCGCCGCTAAACACACCACCTCTCCATCAACTGGCCCCCCACCCCGAGTCAGCCCCTCCAAGCCCGCCTCCAGGGCAGCCAACCTTCCGGCCGCCACTAGCGCCGCCGCTTCCGTTCCCCCACCCCGGAACGGCCCCTCCAAGCCCGCCTCCAGGGCAGCCAACCCTCCGGCCGCCACTAGCGCCGCCGCTACCGTTCCCCCACCCCGGAACGGCCCCTCCAAGCCCGCCTCCAAGACAACCACCCCTCCGGCCGCCACTCGCGCCGCCGCTACCGTTCCCCCTCCCCGGAACGGCAAAAAAACGCCCCGCGTCTCCTTCGCGGAGGGCCAACCACCGCCATCGCACCCGCCCATCACCTCGGACGAACCGAGCCCCCCCCCTCCGACAGACCCCGAAACCTCAGCAATTTTACCGCACTCCGCCCCAGCCCACCAACGCCTGTTCCTGAAATGCTCAAAAACGCACGTCCCGTTCCTCGTCGACACAGGGGCGGCGCTCTCCATATTCCCCAATAATATTCTCCGGCGACAGGCGCGTTGTTACCGGCAACTCCTCTACGCCGCCAACGGTACCACCATCCCCTCGTACGGGACGTACCGCTCATCAATTCATATGAGCGGGCTCGCGTACGAGTGGGAATTTACCGTGGCGGACGTAGAGAAAGCTATCCTGGGGGCCGACTTCCTCGCATATTTCGGCCTCCAGGTAGACGTCCGTAACGCGCGCCTGCTCGACCCCTCCACCCAGAAACCCATCCCCGGGTTCATTCATGCGGTGGATCGGCCCCCGTCCCAGTTTGAACAACTCCTCCTCCACTACAAACCCCAGCGCCGCCCCTCAGCTCACATCTCACAGACCCAGCACTACATAGAAACCTCTGGCCCCCCAATATCCGCAAAAGCACGACGCCTCCACCCCCTCCAACTCTCACAGGCCCGCAAACACTTTGATCTTCTCATCAAGGAAGGCATTATCCGTCCCTCCAAATCCCCGTGGGCTTCTCCACTACATATTGTGCAGAAGCCTAACGGGGATATCCGCCCCTGCGGCGACTACCGCCGCCTCAATGCCCGAACAACCCCAGACCTTTACAACGTCCCACATCTTCGGGACTTCTCTTCCCACCTCCACAACACAACCATCTTTTCTACACTCGACATCTCTCGTGCCTTCCATCACATTCACATCTACCCCCCTGACGTTCCTAAAACAGCTATCATCACCCCTTTCGGCCTGTTCGAGTATATCAAAATGGGTTTCGGCCTCCGTAACGCTGCCCAAACATGGCAGCGTTACATGGACAACATACTGCGAGGCCTACCCTTCGTCTTCTGTTTTTTGGACGACGTACTGATCGCTTCTCGGGACCCAAAGGAACACCTCGCACACCTGAAACAGGTTCTTGACATCTTCGCCGCCGAGGGCCTCACCATAAACACTCCGAAATGCGTCCTCGCCCAACCCTCCGTCCGCTGCCTCGGCCACCAGGTTTCGTCCGAAGGAATAAAACCCCTACCGGACAAAGTGCACACCCTCACCGATTTCCCACAACCCAACACTGTCTCAGAACTCCGCCGTTTCCTGGGTATGTTGAACTTTTACCGTAGACACATCAAACACGCAGCACAACACCAACAACCACTCATACACGCTATCCCACAACCGGCAAAGAAAAACGATAAACGCCCCATTTCCTGGACCCCCGCCCTCACAACCGCCTTCCAACAATGCAAACAGGACCTAGTTGACGCCGCTCTATTGGCCCATCCCGATCCCCATGCCCCCCTCTCCATCACCACAGATGCGTCCGACTGGGCCATCGGGGCAGTACTCCACCAACACACCGGCGCCACCCCCCAACCTCTCGGCTTTTTCTCTAAAACTCTGTCCCCCACACAAAAAAATTACTCCACCTTTGACAGAGAACTCCTCGCCATCCACGAAGCCATAAAACACTTCCGTGACTTCGTGGAGGGCAGGCAGTTCTCTGTCATAACCGACCACAAGCCCCTCACCCACGCCCTCCTCCAAAACCGAAAATCAGCCTCCCCCCGTCGCCTCCGGCAACTCGAATTTATCGGACAATTCACGTCCGATATTCGTTATTTGCCGGGGGCCGACAACTGCGTCGCCGACGCGCTCTCCCGCCCCACCCCTGCGCCGGTGGCGGAGTTACTGCCCTTCCCTTCCCCGCAAACCCTCAAAAACCACCAAACTCCTACTTCCGATCCCGCACTTTCCAATCTCATCTCCGCCTCAAAATTGGAGCAGCTGCCTCCCCTCGATCTCTGGTGCGACGTATCGGCCGATACGCCGCGCCCGTACGTCCCACCGGAGCTGAGGAGGCAGTTGTTCCTACATTACCACTCCCTCCATCATCCCGGCATTCGGGCGAGCCGGGACCTCATCAAGACGCGGTACTTCTGGCCCCATATGAACACGGATATACGTACCTGGGTTCTTGGGTGCCAGAAGTGCCAGCAATTCAAGGTCTCGGCTCACCCCCATGTACCTCCTCAACCTATCCCCGATTCTCTCCCGTGGGAACACGTCCACTTGGATCTGGTCGGCCCTCTTCCCCCCTCCGAGGGGAAGAGGTATTGCCTCACCATGATCGACCGTGCGACAAATTGGGTAGAGTGTATCCCACTCGCCCACATTACCGCGGACGCCGTCGCCGCGGCCTTCCTCAATCAATGGATCAGCCGCTACGGTTGTCCGCGGACACTCACGGTCGATCAGGGGAGGCAATTTGAATCAGCCCACTTTGCCGACCTGCTCCGTTCCCTCGGGATTCAGAAAATCCGCACCACTCCTTATCACCCCCAATCCAACGGGAAAATAGAGCGGTGGCACTCGGTCCTCAAGCAAGCCATCTCCACATCAGCCACTTCCCCTTCATGGACCAAAACCCTCCCCTACGTTCTACTTAGCCTCCGCACTTCCGCCCGTCCTTCAGACAACACAAGTCCCGCACAACACGCATTCAGAGACCCCATTCGTTTACCGGCCGACATTTTCCCTCCACACAACACCCCGTCCATTAACAGGGAACCGTTACACACCTCAACACCGACAAACGACACCACTTACCCAAAACGCTTTTACACTTCCACGCATATGTACTTGAAAGAGCCCGGCATGCATAAAACCTTTCAGCCCCTTTATGCCGGGCCCTTTCAAGTCATCCGCACAACACCGACCACCGCGACCCTGCTAATGGACGGGAAACCCCACACCGTCCCTTTCGCCCGCTGCAAGCCCGCCCCTGTTCTCCCTCAACCAACATCCACTATCAGTCTCCCGCCGTCTGTTTGCAATGCAACACCTCTCTCCACCGAATCAGTCTCCCCCGTCGCCGTTTCCGGATTTCGATTCGGATCCGGAAATGGCGGCGATACTCCGGGACGTGTACGTCCCGGACCCGCTCTCCCCCCTACCCCCTTCGCCCGGACCTACTACATCGCTTCCATTTTTTCCGCAACGGATTTCCGGACTCCCTCCCCGGCCCCGGCGGTGGAAGTACCCCCAGTGGCGCATACTGCGCGAATTTCGCGCAGCGCAAGCCACCGGGGTACACCCCCCTTACGTCCCGATAGATCCTCTTATGGACCCGCTCCTCCACCAATTTCGTCTCACCCTACTCATGCCACCCCCACCACCCCTTCCAAACATCACTCCCCCCGTCTTCAACGGACCCCCGCCCCCCAAATTTCAACCCCCTCTTGCTCCTCCCCCTTTTTCAATTTTCGACCCCCCAATTTTAAATTCTACCCCACCAACACCCCAACCCACCGACCCCACAACACCCTCTCTTCCCCCATCCCCGCCGGGGATATCCACAATAGTTTCCGCCGGGACGAAAAGGTCCGGGCGCCGCAACAGACGACGGGAGCGTCCCTCGCCCCGCGTCCCGGCGGCCAAGTCCCCCGCCCCGCTCTGAGCAATCACGGCGGGGCCTTGAGATTTCGGGACAGTGCTTGTGTTTCATTATCCCACACGCACTGTACCGAACCTCACAGCCCCGCCGTGGCCACTTCGTCGCAGCGGGCATCATCCTCACCCAACCACACACTACACCCACCTTTTCACTACACCCACACACTCAATACACTAAACCACACACAACCCACACCCAGGGAACGGCGGATCTCGCAACCCCGCTCAATTCTGTCTCCCCTGAAACCGTACCTAAAAATTGTACATACCTGTAAATACCTGTGCATACCTGTAAATACTACCTGTAAATACCTTGCACCTGTAAATATCTAGCTATCTAACATACTATCTAACTATCACTCCTCTTATCATCATCATCGAACTCATCACCTTTGTAAATATTGTCACTTCATCAAATTTTTCATCACACCCTCCTTGTACATATGTTTCCCATCATCAAATTTCGTCTACTTACATCTACTTACGTCTACTTACATCTACTTATGTCTACTTATGTCTACTTATGTCTCCTTATGTCTACTTTTTGTCTACTTAGCCCTACTTACGTCTACCTATGTCTACTTATGTCTACTTATCCTACCTCTTGTATATCACCCTAGATTTAAGACACCTCCGGTCACTCTTCTGCCTTCAGCACTGCAATTGTTTGTTTCAGCCTTCAGCTCCTGTATCCTTGCGCCTTCAGCTCCCCTTTTTGTTTCCGCAGCCCTCAGCCACTGTAAACTTGAGCCTTCAGCTACCTCAAACATTGGTTCGAACTGGGGGGACCTCTGTCGTGAGTCCCTCCCGGGAACACTCCACTACAACCTTAAAGCTCTCACCAATATTCCTATGTAAAAATTACCTTCCGCTAATAAACATCTGAGTGGGGAGACAGGCGACAGAATCCGGGGGACACAACCTGGTGCCCCACTACCAGCTCCCAACAGGGAGCTGGAGGGAGAGGACTCCAAGTCCTATATAACCCCGGATCCTGGAGCTTTAGCTTCATTCGACACTTCCTCTAACCAGCTCTCTCTTCTCTCTCTCCTACCTTCCTCCTCCCAGATGCCTGGTGGTATCCGCCGCTCTGGGAATTCACCTCCTACCTTCTCCCCTTGTCTACATCGGTGGATATCCGCCGCCTAGACAAGCACCTTCCTTCACCTACATCGGTGGATTACCGCCGCCTAGGTGAATTTCCTTCCTCTCGCCTACATCGGTGGATTACCGCCGCCTAGACGAGATTCCTTCCACTCACCTACATCGGTGGATTACCGCCGCCTAGGTGAACTTCCTTCCTCTCACCTACATCGGTGGATTACCGCCGCCTAGGTGAAATTCCCTCGCTCTCATCTATTCACTCCTTCACGCCACCGTGATGATAAATTTAAATTCATCACAGGTACATATCTTAACTTTCGTTAAAACCTCAATTCTTCACTCTTCGGTCAAAATCAACTTCATATTCGGTATTCCCACCCTACAAAACATGGAAAACGATATCTCACAAGTTGACGTTCACTAAAACCTCAAAAAACCGTCGAAAACCCCTACTTTTACACCCATTTTTCTCCCATAACACCCCTGGGTATACCCCGATCGGGCTGCCATGTTTCGGAGCACAATTAGGGCCTAAATGTGTTTCCAAGTGGGGACCCAAACTGTGTGCGGAAGAACGGCGATTTTAAACCAAAATTTAACGTAAATTTAAGGCTGAAGCTTCGTTAGAACCTCAATTTTCCTTTTCTTTGGTCAAAATCGACTTCATATTCGGTCTTCTCGTCCCAAAAACATGGAAAACGATACCTCAAAAGCTCATGTCACTAACATGTTACTAAAACACAAAAAGTAGGTACCTATTTGTATACACATTTTCACTCATAACACCCCTGGGTATGTTCCGATCGGGCTGAAATTTTTCGGGGCAACGTAAAAGAAAAAATTTTGAGGGGGTGTTATACAAATTTTCTGCTGAGCGAATACATAGGTGTGTTATTCACAGAATAATATACCAAAACGGGTGGGACTTGTGCCGACGAAAGTAATCGTTCCCGGTTAGGCAGTAACGTGAAGCTCGATTCTCAGTAGGGTTGTAAGGGTTAAACTCTAAGGCCGTAAATCGTCGTGATATAGCCCGTGCTCCAGCCTCCGCCTGCGCAGAATTCACGCGCAGATCCGTAAAGCGCGTAAATATCTAGATTTTTTTTTATCTTGATCATTTGACACCTTGGTTCAAAAGTCGTCACGCGTAAAGAGGGTAAACCTGATGGGCCATTCTGATTCAATTACGCGTTTGAGTTTTGCGCGTTTTACGTCGATTAAGCTTCATAGAACCCAGCTGTGGGAAATTCTAGTCAGAAAACGAGCGAGAAATTTGAATTTCTGAGTTCTCGCTAGAAATGAGGTATTAGATAAATTGCAGAGCGGTTCAGCTAAATACCGCTTAGAGCGCTAGTGCATCATGATTTACAGAACCGCAATAGATGGATGGATAGTACTGAAAATATATTAATAAATCTAAAAAACATGGTTTCAAACATCAAATCGAGAGGAGGTTCACGAAAAGTTACAGCAAAGGTTTGTGAAGGTTGCCATGAAGGTTTGCCATTTCTAATGTTGTGTTGTTAGCAGCATTGAGAACCTTCGGCTCCGAGGTTTCGCTCCGCCTCCTTGGGCCATCAGCCAATCTGATGTCAGTAGACGTGACACGTCATTTGTTACCGCATTTTTACTTCTAATCGCCCTCACTTAAAAAGCAACGTTTATTTTTGAAAACAGGCTTCAAACTACCATATTTTCCAGAGTTCTTAATATTAAAAAAAAAGAAAAAAAAAGTGAACGAAAATTCCCCATTGTGGACTAAATTCAAATTCCTCAAGGCACCAATGGCTTAACTCACTCTTAGATTCTGCACATCATAGGAAGTTAAATGGCCCGCCCGATCGCCACAGGGGGGGGGGGGGGGCTAACTGGAAAATGTTCGTAAAAATCCTTATCTGTAGCTCCTAATTTATTCCATTGTCAAGCCCTATAACAAGTAAACATGGTACCAAAACAAAGACAAGGGAGATAGTATTGTGTTAAAAATTGAGGCTATTTTACAATGAGGTAAACAATACGTGACATAAATATGTATCTACTTACAGTGAGCAATTTTCATGTGTTGCAAGTTCATCTTTTTCGCCAAATTCTGTTCAGTAACGGAAATTAACAATTATTGACCCATAATGAGGTGTTTATGTCTGGAAGTCTTGGCAGAAAATGCCTCCGAGGCTTGGCTCCGCCTCCTTGGGCCAACAGCCAATCAGATGTCAATATAGATCTACTTAATTACGTAATTTTTTTCCGCATTATTAATCACCCTCATTTAAAAAACCAAGGCTTACTTTTGAAAACGAGTTTAAAACTACCATTTGTCCAAGAGTTTTGAATATATATAAATATATTGTTTAAAAAAAATTGACGAAATTTCTCGTTTTGGGAGCAGGAAAATTGATGGACATAGTGTTGTACACGTGGCAAGTTCTCGTAGCGGACTGACATTCGTTCATGTTACTTTTAGTATTAGTAATTGTTACTGTTACTGAGGAATTATTTCTGTTTAGTTATTTCTAAACAGTTTGCACTGATATACACACCCCATTAAATCATCCGGTGTACCCAATTAGCTGGAGATGGGGACGACATCATCATTCCTGCCTACGTGTGACGTTGACCTGAAAAACGTGTCCGCTCCCGACGTGGATTCCTTATCCGTCTCGCCGACGTCCTCATCTTCATTCCTCCTGAGGGCCTTCGAAAAGTTTACAATCGTCGATATTCCGTATAAGGAGGCCACTTCTGAGAGGACGCCGGAACTCGAGATATCGTTTATTCAAATGTCGGACCCCCTGACTCAGCGTGTAACTGTGGAAGTTGGAAGAAGTGCGCGTGGGAGAGATAGGTAGCGTAAGAGGACGAGGGATGTATTTATAGTATTTTGTTAAAAATCATGGGTAGACACCTACGTAGCTGGATAACTTATGTGAAAAAAATATATATATATAAATTTAAAAACTAAAAACTAAAAAACTCCAAGGCAGTTGCTTGGGGTCAACGAAAATTGGGTCTTTTTGTCGAGAAAATGTTGAAATTAAATTAGAGAAGCAAATAATAGAAATGGGGAGTTTGAAAAAAAAGGTGGGCGTGACGTAGATAATTCACTGCCTCCTCAAGCTTCACAGAGAGTATCGGGGACAAATTAAAATGTAATAAACAAGATCGAGGTGGAAATAATAACGTAACTCTAACGTAACTTAACCGCTTTTGAACGATAAAGTAACGTTAGAGAGAATGAGCGGAGACCGCTTTTACGTGTGCGCGCGCACACAGCCCGGCCATGACGTAGACGTAGGGCCCGCGCTTTTTCAAAATCCTATATCTTTCCTTCGTTGCAACCTCAATTCTTCACTCTTTGTTCAAAATCGACTTCGTATTCGGTCTTCTCGCCCTAAAAAAAACATGGAAAACGATACCTCACAAGCTCATGTTACTAAAACGCCAAAAAAAACTTAATTTACACCCATTTTGGTTTATTATTTTCAATAATGAACCATTGGAATCGAGCATGAAAAAAAAAAAAATCTAACCTCCCCCCCACCCCTCAAAATTTGATGGTTTACGTTTATAGGTATGTAGAATCCGAAAATGCAATAAAAATATTTCTGTCTGTCCGCCTTACGCCGTACGCACTTTTCTTAGTTACCATGAATAAAATTGATGAAATTCCGGTTATAAGTTCCGTTCGGAGTCTAGTTGGTCTTCAAAGCTCGGTATTACTTTCAGTCACCCCTAAGGGGTGAAAAATAGGGGTTGAAATTCTCAGAACGCCGTATCTCGAAAACTTTCTATAGAAGGGTATGGTTTTTTTTACGTTATTAAATTTGTCTTGAGCTAAACAATTTTTTGAGACCACCCGGAGCATTTTACGACCAGCCGTTCGTGTGCACCAAAAAGCTTCGTCAGCACGATCATGAATCAAACGGTATAAATCCGGCCGGGATATCATCACTAGGGAGTACCTGATTATAATCAAGGATGGCTGTATGAAGTCGAGTTGGTTGTTCTGCGATATTATTTCATTTTATAAGTGATGGACTATTGGATTTTGTTGGTAGGTACTTCTGAAACTTGAACAAACGTTGAAGTATTATGTATGGGTAGATTATTACACAACGGTAAATTATTAGACAATGGCAAATTATTACACAACAGTTCATCTACCAAGAAGGGGCTGTATTTTGTTTATCGGTACTTTTGCAACTTGAACAACCGTTGAAGTATTATTGATGGACAAGTTATTACACAACGGTTCATTATAGGTATTTACCACAGAAAACAGTGATCTACGCAGAAGGGGCATCTATTTCAATCCACATCAACAATTTTCCTTTAGAACTTCATTATTTGCGTTTATTTTTGCCTTTTTAGTTACTGTTTGTTATCGGCTGTATTATTTTAGTAACATTTAACTCGTGATTTAGGTAGTTACTAGGTACCTACCTACGAGTACGGGGTAAGGTACTAACCTACACACTGCGATTCACATAATATGTATAGAGTAGTACATATATTATTATATAAACGGGTTATCTATACAGACAGCTGTGACCTGTAACAGAAGGGTATTCTGTACAAAATAATAAATCGCTGTGCAGGGATTTGCAGCGTTTTTTCTACCATAACGCCTTTGGGTATATTCCGATCGGGCTGCAAATTTTCGGGACACAACTAGGGCCCAAATGGGCGTGTGTGCGAAAGAAGGAATGTTTTAGACAGAAAATACAGGCGATAAGGATGATATGGCGGATGGGACATTGCATTTTTGGAATCTGCGCACCTTGAAACGTAAAAGAAAAATTTTTTGAGGGGGTGCTATACAAATTTTCTGCTGAGCGAATACATAAGGTGTGTTATTCACAGAATAATAAACCAAAACCAAAATCGAAAAATTTGAACTGAAGATGGTTGACCTATGAGTTAGGTTTACGCATTTCGTCAAAACCGTTCACGCCAATCGATGTTGCGTTTTGGAGATGATTCGTGAACCTTTCGGGTTGGCGCTGTTCCGAAGGTCCGCGATGGTCAGGAGGCCCAGAAACCGGAAAGCTCCCTCTCCATCCTCCCCAGTGGGCTTCCAGACTCGGGAACGTGGGACATTCAACTGTGTGCGTCATCAACGACGATGTGCCCTAAGTGTGTGAGACGACCCGCATCACTTTCGTCCTTTATTGCGGAGCTTAGACCAATCAGGGTTCATCAGCACTGTCTGCATTTCTCTTGACGCTGGTGGCCGTCTCGGCCAACGCCTTTTATTCTGTGCGCCGCTTTATGGTTGTCAGTAGGAACTGGAATTAAACGCACACAATTTGCCCAAAATATGCGCTCGAAACGGGCAGAATATGCACCCCAAGCAAAATTACGTTTAACAATAGTGAAGACAATTAAATGGTACTATCAATGATCAAAGATAATCTGTAAAACGCTGCAAAGTCCTTGTCACATGGGTTTATTAATCTATTGGACATACCTACATAAATGTTGGCTGTTCATTTATTGTTTCTTTCATGTTCAATAACTGAAATAGCTATTTTTGATGGTTTCCACCAATTTTGGCCCCCAAAAAACACTATCTCGGCTCTTTTTTTCCGCTTTTTTCCAAATTATCTTTGATCGTTGGTTGTACCATTTGATCGTCTTGACACACGTGTTGACACTTTTTCCAGTGTTATTATACAAACTGACGGTGATTTCAGAAGATTTCCCAGGTTTTTCACTCATAAAAAATCAATTTTGGGGAGCTGAACATTTGGTAGAACTCAATTTCCCACTCTTTGGTCAAAATATACTTCATATTCGGTCTTCTCGTCCCCAAAAACATAGAAAACGACACCTCAAAACCTCGTTTTACTAACATTTTACTAAAACACAAAAAGTCCTACCTTTTGGTTCTGTGAATAATACACCTATGTATTCGCTCAGCAAAAAGTTTTTTATAACACCCCCTCAAAATTTTTTCTTTTCCGTCTCAACGTGCGTAGATTCCAAAAATGCAATGTCCGTCCGCCGTACGCCGTATCACGTGTACAGGCTTCATTTTCGGTCTAAAAAAATCGTTCTTTCGCACACATGCTCCATTTGGGCCCTAGTTGTGTCCCGGAACTTTTCAGCCCGATCGGAATATACCCAGGGATGTTATTAGTGAAAATGTGTATAAAAATAGGTACTTTTGGTTTATTATTCTGTGAATAATACACCTATGTATTTGTGTTTTAGTAACATGTTAGTAACATGAGCTTTCGAGTTATCGTTTTCCATGTTTTTGGGGACGAGAAGACCGAATATGAAGTCGATTTTGACCAAAGAGTGGAAAGTTGAGGTTCTAAGGAAGTTCCAGCCTTAAATTTACGTTAAATTTTGGTCTAAAATCGTCGTTTTTCCGCACACAGTTCTGGTCCCCATTTGGGAACACATTTGGCTCCTGGTCGTTCTCCGAAACACGGCAGCCCGATCGGCATACACTCGGGGATGTTATGGGAGAACAATGCGTGTAAAAGTAGGGGTTTTCGAGGGATTTTTGAGGTTTTAGTGAACATGAGCTTGTGAGGTGTCGTTTTCCATGTTTATTACGGCGAGAAGACCGAATATGTGGTTGATTTTGACCGAAGAAAATGTTGAAAAATGAAAAAATGAATGATGCGATGAAGAATTGAGGTTTGAACGAGGGTTAAGCTCCCAAATTCATTTTTTATTAGCCAAAAACATCGGAAATTGTCTGAAATCACCGTACATTTGTATAATAACACTAGAAGTTGTATCAACAGGTGAATCAAGACAATTAAATGGTAGGTACTATCAATGATCAAAAATAATCTGTTGGAATGAAAAGCCGAGCCTAATTCGTGTTTTTGGGGGCCAAAACTGGTGGAAACCATACCAAAAATAGCTATTTCAATTATTTCACATGAAAGAAACAGTAAATGAACAGCAACATTTCTGTACGTTGGTTAACAGCAAGTGGTTAACGGCAAGATAAGTGTTTCCTTTAGATGCGATTCTGCTGATGTTGGTGACGTGTAGGCCTCGTGTCCGTGGTACATTTCAATTGCAACTCACTCGTAGATTTGCTTCGATGAATCACAACACGTTGATAGTTGTTGTAGCTGTGATTTGATTGCGTCGTATTTGAGTTTTTTCTCCCGGGGCGACGGTTAGGTTGTAGCAAATGATTAATTCAAATAGCTCAGATCGTTGTTGTTCTCTCGTTGTGTATTCTCACAGTCAGGCTCTCATTTCGCTGTCAGTCAGCCGCCCGAAAGATGGCTCGCTGCAAGAGGATCTTCAGTCTGGGCATGGCGCACGTCCAAGCCGTCATCCTCGCTCTCCCGTACTCCGTGGACAGCATGATGTGGAACATCATCCTCGAAATCATCCAGGGGGAACACCAAGGCGGGGGTTCGGACCACCATGTCGATGCGCTGGATCCAGAAAACATCAAACGCCTCAAAGGCATAATCACCGGGTTGGGCCGCTTCGCGTCTTTGTTCGTCATACAGAAAGTCAACTGCAAGTTCCTCCTGCTCGGGGTGACTATGGCCGAAGTGGTTTTCCTTGTATTCGCTCACTCATTGTACATTGCCTATGGAAGTTTAGTCCTGGCTTGGACGTACTCGGTCGTCATTTTTATTCAAGGTGACAACGTGAGCAGTATGAAATATGTTTGAAATAAGTGATGATCCCTTTGCTTAGGTAGCCCAACGGCCTTAGGAAGCCCAACGGCCTAATCAGGTGGAATAAATGGTTCCCGCGAGGTCACCGAAGTTAAGATACCTCGAGCGTGGTTAGTACTTGGATGGGTGACCGCCGTGGCAAAATATGATCCATGTAGATTTGGGCGACTCATGGGGACGAGACAATGAGTAGCCAAGTAAAGAGCGAAATGATCAGGTCGAATTCTGATCCTCTCATTGGAGGACAGCTGATCACATCTGCGACGCTGGCAGGGCAGTCGGACGAAAAGCCCCAGCCTGGAATGGCTGTTTCCATTACTTTATCCCTTTGCTTAGGTAGCCCAACGGCCTTGGGTAGCCCAACGGCCTAATCAGGTGGAATAAACCGGTTCCCGTGAGGTCACCGAAGTTAAGATACCTCGAGCGTAGTTAGTACTTGGATGGGTGACCGCCGTGGCATGTTGTGACACGTCAAAATATGATCCATGTAGATTTGGGCGAACCCCTCTCCACTCATGGGGACGAGACAATGAGTAGCCAAGTAATGAGCGAAATGATCAGGTCGAATTCTGATCCTCTCATTGGAGGACAGCTGATCACGTCCGCAACGCTGGCAGGGCAGTCGGACGAAAAGCTCCAGCCTGGAATGGCTGTTTACTTTACTTTACTTTACTTTATCCCTTTGCTTAGGTACCCTCCCTTTGGACAAGGCATTGAATATTTTCTGGATTTCTTCAAGTAATCTCAATGGGCAATTTCCGTGACATACAAATTCTCCTTTTTATTTTGTCAAAATTCTGTTCAGAATTAACACTTACTGATCACATAATGCGGTGTTTATGTCGTAAAGTCCAGGCAGAAAACGAGTGTGAAATTATAATTTCCGAGTTCCCGCTAGAAAAAATGATTAATCAGGTAAATCACTGAGTAGTTCACCTCATTTCCCTCTAAGAGCGCTAGTGCATCATTTCGAACGATTTAACCGCAATGGACAGAACCACAAAAACAGGATAAATAATTTCAAAGAACACGTTCTCAAAATCAAACGGAGGGGTGGTTCACGAAGGTCACAGCAAAGGCTGTTGAAGGTTACCACAAAGGTTTGCCATTTAATGTTCGGTTGTTGGCAGCATTGAGAACCTTCGCCTCCGAGGCTTCACTCAACCACCTTGGGCCAACAGCCAATCAGGTGTCAGTGGACCTGATACGTCATTTCTTGTCGCAATTTTACTTTTAATCCTTTGATTACTTTCAATTTTTACATTTAAAAAAATGCCTCTTATTTTTGAAAACTGGGCTTCTAACTACCATTTTTCCAAGAGCTCTGAATATTTATTGTTGTGGTTTGATGAGATGAGACGGGAAGGTGAGGTTAGGACATGCCCAGTGGATATACCAGTCTGGGTTCTTTTCGTGAGGTGCCCAGTGGATATACCAGTCTAGGTTCTTTTAGGAGGTGCCCGGTGGATGTACCAGTCTGGGGATCTTTTAGGTGAGGAGTGAGGCAAGGAGAGCGAGAGATAAGTCAGCGACTTAAGGAGAGCGTAGAATGCCTTGGAAGGCGCAAGAGGCGAGTTTTTATAGCCTGGGGGCTATACTCCCTCCATCCTCCACTCTCGTGGAGGATGGTGGGGATCCCTTCCCACTCAGCCCTTCCAGCTCTCTCGAGCTGCCTGCCCACGTCTACCAATTCATTCAGATGTTCATTTGCGAAATCTTTACATACAAGGAGTGATATCACGACATTTATATTACACCTAATATATATATATATAATTTTTTTAAATTTGTCAAAAATTCCTCATTGTTTTGTAGAATTTGATAAAAAATTTCAAGTTATTTATAGCTCTCATCATTTGAAGTTGTTTATTATGGCTCTCACCAATGCCACTGATGCCAGTAAAGATGGATGCCTATGGTATAGATTCTTTGGCTTTTCCCCCTGTGCTTTTAAAAGGGTAGGTAATTTGAGGGATTCATCTGCTAAAAGGGGAAGTTGGGGACAAGGTAGAACGCTGTTTAGGTAGCCAGAACTTATTTTGCTCCATTCTCTCTTGGTAATGGGGCAATTTTCGTGTATTACAAATCCTCCTTTTTTTGCCAAATTCTGTTCAATAACGGAACTTAACTCTTATTTACCACATGATGAGGTGTTTATGTGGGAAATTCTAGGCAGAAAACGAGTTTGAAATTTGAATTTTTGAGTTCCCGCTCGAAATGACGTATCAGGCAAGTTGCCGAGTAGTTCAACTTAAATCCCGCTTAAAGCGCCAGTGCATCTATTTGAACTGTGTACAGAGCCACAGTGGATGGGTTTTTGGATAGATGAAACAGCAAATTTATAAACAAACTTAAAAAACAACCTCAAAGTCAAACCGAGAAGGTCGTGGCAAAGGTTCTTGAAGGTTGCCATGAAGGTTTGCCATTTCTAATGTTGGGTTGTTGGCAGCATTGAGAACCTTGAGGCTTCGTTCCGCCTCCTTGGGCCATCAGCCAGTCAGATGTCAATAGACCTCATACGTCATTTTTTATCGCATTTTTACTTCTAACCACCCTCATTTAAAAAAAAAAGTCCCTCAGTTTGAAAATGGGATTCAAACTACAATTCATCCAAGAGTTTTGAATTTTTTTTTTTTCCAAGAAAAAATCTGACGAAAATTCCCTATTGATTCAAATTGGTAGTGCTCATGTTGCTCTTCCATCGCAGGGACTAGATTTCCATTTTCGATAAACATCCTGTCTAAATGGACGCTCACAAGACGAATGACGGCACTGTACTGCATATTCGAAGTCACCAAGTCCGCCCTCCTGTCTATAATGATGCAGCTCATCGACGTTCTCGCTAGAAAATACCATTCCACAATCCTCCTCAACATTTACTCTACGGTCGCCATGAAGTTGGTTTTCTGCGTTGTCTGGACCATTTTCGGTGCGGCGGACCCGATGCAGAGCTTGTTTGTCTCCGTGGAGGAGCTCAGTGAGCTGCGCAAGGGAAACCCGCGCAGGGTCAAGACGCACTGGAAGAATACCGTGCCCTGGAGGAACATTTTCGCGACGCCCATACTCTACGGTTGTATCGTCTACGATGTCGGTAATTTCTGGTCGACTGAGTGGGAATATTCGGGATTGATAGACCCGTTCTTCAGGTACATGGAAAGGTAACTAACTGTTTAGGTAGGTACATAGGTACATAGGCCACTCTGCATTAGGCATCCTTACTAACATCCCTCCTGGCTATAGACAGCCTTAAGGATCTTCATGGATGTATAGATTAAAGGATCTTCATGGATGGTACACAGGCCACTCTGCATTAGGTACCCTTACTATTATCCCTCCTGACAATAGACAGCCTTTCAAGTATCTTCATGCGGGTATATTATATTGGTTCTGTATTGAAACAGTAATTTTTTGAGACTCATTCGAAATTCATTTTTTTTTTTTTTTTTGATAGCGGAACAGTCGTCGCGCTTGTGGGGTTCTACATAATCTTACTGTTGAGCCTCATCAATGGGTTCATCGTCGATTTCATAATTAAGTTGGGAATAACAACAGTGAATAATATCCGCAAAACGACAGCCGCCATCAGCTCTTGGGGCTGCGGCGTTTGCTTCCTCTTGATCGGGTACACACTGACGTCAGAATCATCAGCAAACCAGATTTGGGTAAGACTGCAGCAATTTTTCTGTCTTATTGACTTATCGTCATTCAACCGTTCGGTAATTGTCAACTACAGCCATAGACTTATGAGTTAGAATCAAGAATTTTGTTGAATTTCATCCAGTTTTGAAACACTCAGTGGAGTTTGCTATAACCCCATATTAAGATATTTTCAAATGTTTAACTAATTAGTTGAGCTGGGAATGCGGGACTGTCCAGAATACAGTAATCCCTCAGTAATCCTATGGATACCAGACCAGAGGAAAACGCTGGATTAGTGGATGTTCATTTTTTTTAAAAACTCGTTTTAACCGTAAAATCTATGTTTATTACACAAAATATGTACCTACTTATTTTAAAAAACTATTAGAGTCAAGTTATAACAAAACGAAAGAATGCCTGCCTGCATTTCTGCACTTAATTTATTGATTTACCGAAATCGGATCTGAAAAAATTGTCGCTCTTCATTTGCACCTTTGCTTGCAAACGCTTTTAATACTTTCTGTAAAAAAAAGTAGGTAATAATAATAATAATATTTTTAAAAAACTGCTTTTTGGTCTGCACCTATGTATTCGCTCAGCAACCCCCCCCCCCCCCCACCCATAAAATTTTTTTCTTTTACGTTTCAAGGTGCGTAGATTCCAAAAACGCTGCAAAGTCCTTGTCACAGGGGTTTATTATTCTACTGGACACACTACAGAAATGTTGGATGTTCATTTATTGTTTCTTTCATGTGAAATAATTTGGTAGAACCTCAATTTTGCACTCTTGGGTCAAAATCGACTTCATATTCGGTCTTCTCGTCCCCAAAAACATGGGAAAAGATACCTCAAAAGCTCATGTACTAACATGTTACTAGAACACAAAAAGTACCTATTTTTATACATACACATTTTCACTCATAACACCCCTGGGTATATTCCGATCGGGCTGCAAAGTTTCGGGACACAACTAGGGCCCAAATGGAGCATGTGTGCGAAAGAACGACATTTTTAGACCAAAAATGAAGCCTGTAAACGTGATACGGCGGACGGCGGACGGACATTGCATTTTTGGAATTACGCACCTTTATACGGGAGAGAAAAAATTTTGAGGGGGTGTTATACAAATTTTTTGCTGAGCGAATACATAGGTGTGTCATTCACAGAATAATAAACCAAAATGTAATGTCCGTCCGCCGTACGCCGTCCGCCGTATCACGTGAACAGGCTTCATTTTTGGTCTAAAAAAGTCGTTATTTCGCACACATGCTCCATTTGGGCCCTAGTTGTGTCACGAAACTTTTCAGCCCGATCGGAATATATCCAGGGGTGTTATGAGTGAAAATGTGTATAAAAATAGGTACCTACTTTTGGTTTATTATTCTGTGAATAATACACCTATGTATTCGCTAAACAAAAAATTTCTATAACACCCCCTCAAAATTTTTCTTTTCCGTTTCAAGGTGCGTAGATTCTAAAAATGCAATGTCCGTCCGCCGTACGCCGTCCGCCGTATCACGTGTACAGACTTCATTTTCGGTCTAAAAACATCGTTCTTTCGCACACATGCTCTATTTGGGCCCTAGTTGTGTCCCGAAACTTTTCAGCCCGATCGGAATATACCCAGGGGTGTTATGAGTGAAAATGTGTGTAAAAATAGGTACTTTTTGCGTTTTAGCAACATGTTAGTAACATGAGGTTTTGAGGTATCGTTTTTCATGTTTTTGGGGACGAGAAGACCGAATATGAAGTCGATTTTGACCAAAGAGTGGAAAATTGAGTTCTACCAAATGTTCAGCTCCCAAAATTGATTTTTTATGAGTCAAAAACCTGGGGAATCGTCTGAAATCACCATCAATTTGTAGAATAACACTGGAAAAAGTGTCAACAGGTGGATCAAGACGATTAAATGGCACTACCAATGATCAAAGTTAATTTGGGAAAAAAAGGAGCGTACCTAATTCAAGTTTTGGGGGCCGAAATTGGTGGAAACCACCAGAAATAGCTATTTCAATTATTTCAAATGAGAGCAACAATAAATGAACAGCCAACATTTCTGTAGGTATGTCCAGTAGAATAATAAACCCATGTGACAAGGACTTTGCAGCTTTTTTTATGAGTCAGAAACCTGGTAAATTGAAATCACCATACATTTGTGTAATAGCGTTAAGTAGTATCAACAGGTGAATCAAGACAATATTAAATGGCACTCATTGATCAGAAATAATTTGTAAAAAAAAACGCTGCAAAGTCCTTGTCACATGGGTTTATTATTCTATTGGAGTTCTAGAGATTCTTGTTGGCAGTTAAATTTATTGTTTCTTTCATGTGGAATGATTGAATTAGCTATTCCTGATGATTTCCACCAATTTTGGCCCCCAAAACATGAAATAGGTACCTACACTTTTTTTTCCCCCCCAGATCATATTTGATCATCGGTAGTGCGATTTAATGGTCTTGATTCAGCTGTTTACACTTTTTCTAATGTTAGTATACACATTGATGGTGATTTCAGACAGTTTTCCAGGTTTTTGACTAAAAAAACCAATTTTGGGAGCTGAGCCAATGGTAAAACCTCAATTTCCGCGTCTTTGGTCAAAATCGACTTCATATTCGGTCTTCTCGTCCCCAAAAACATGAAAAACCTCAAAAGCTCATTTTACTAACATGTTGCTAAAACGCAAAAAGTACCTATTTTTACACACATTTTCACTCATAACACCCCTGGGTATATTCCGATCGGGCTGAAAAGTTTCGGGACACAACTAGGGCCCAAATGGAGCATGTGTGCGAAAGAACGAATTTTTTGGACCGAAAATGAAGCCGGTACACGTGATACGGCGGACGGCGGACGGCGTACGGCGGACGGACATTGCATTTTTTGAATCTACGCACCTTGAAACAGAAAAGAAAAAATTTTGAGGGGGTGTTATAAAAATGTTTTGCTGAGCGAATACATAGGTGTATTATTCACAGAATAATAAACCAAAAGGGGAAACCATCAAAAATAGCTATTTCAGTTATTGTACATGAAAGAAACAATAAATGAACAGCCAACATTTCTGTAGGTAAGTCCAGTAGAATAATAAACCCATGTGACAAGGATCTCGAAGCATTTTTCTAATTTCTTGCTAATCAGTGTAAGAACCTGATGCCAAAATGGGTTCCTTTCTGTTCAGTGCCGTCCTATACCTAATGAAGGCGTAAGTACGTTGTAAAACCGACTAACCTGTGTGTAGAACAGAAGCAAACCCAGTCCCATTTAATAGCTCGAGCTTAATCAGTGTACACATTCGACAGGTGGCGTTTTTTCAGTTATTCAAAATCTCGAATTTCAAGAACGACTCGGCAATGATCGTCTACGCTTTGTCGCCGAACTATGTCGGCTTCAACTACGGATTCGTCTCGGGCGTCGCTTATCTGACATTGTCGTTGAAGGAACGCGTCGAATACGCCTTGAAAGGGATCGGAATGGAATGGGTCCTCTACTTCTACTGCATGCTGATGATCTTCTCGTGCCTGACGATGCTCCTGTCGGGCGACTGCCACCCGAGGGATTTCGACTCTTTCGGTACTGTCGAATGGAAAGACGAATCCTTCGTGTCCTTCCCGTGAAGTGTTGAGTCAAATTTGAATAAAATCTTGTGGTAACAAAAGGGCATTTACTGCGGAACATAGTACCTACGTCCTCCACCCTCCTGCTCAATGGGTGCAGCAGTTGGCCGGGAAAGGTTGTTTAGTCACAAATAACGTTAAACCTAGTGACGATTACGGGAGACGATAAAGAGTCTCCCGTAATCGTGTGAGGTTCCGAGGGTTCACAGTATGGCAGGGAGGCTCTGTTAAAAAATTGTAGTACTGTCGTGAGCCGGTGTGTTGGTCATCACGGGTTAGTTGGATGAGGATGAAGTTGAGAGGTAGGATAAGGACGGATGAGGAAGAACGTGCTCCGTAGGAGTCTTTTTACTAACGCCCTGCGGTTTTCACCACAGCAGGCGCTAGAGGTAGTGGCTCCCCGCGGTTTTCACCGCAGCAGGCGCCTGGGATGTGGAGGCTAGTGCCCCGTGGTTTTCACCGCAGCAGACGCTAGAGGTAGTGGCTCCCCGCGGTTTTCACCGCAGCAGGCGCTAGAGGTAGTGGCTCCCCGCGGTTTTCACCGCAGCAGGCGCATGGGATGTGGAGGCTAGTGCCCCGTGGTTTTCACCACAGAAGGTGCTAGAGAGAGGAGGGTGTCCCGGGGTTTCCACCACAGGAGACACCGGGAAGATGGAGGCTAACACCCCGCGGTTTTCACCACAGCAGACACCGGGAAGATGGAGGCTAACACCCCGTGGTTTCCACCACAGTAGGTGCCAGAGGAGAAGGAGGCGTCCCACACTTTTCACCACAGTAGGTGCCAGAGGAGAAGGAGGCGTCCCGCGCTTTTCACCACAGCAGACACCGAGAAGATGGAGGCTAACACCCCGCAGTTTTCACCACAGCAGATGCCTGGAAGTTGTAGGCTAGCACCCCGCGTTTTTCACCACAGTAGGTGCCAGAGGAGAAGGAGGCGTCCCACGCTTTTCACCATGGTAGGTGCCAGAGGAGAAGGAGGCGTCCCACGCTTTTCACCACAGCAGACACCGGGAAGATGGAGGCTAACACCCCGCGGTTTTCTCCACAGTAGGTGCCAGAGAAGTAGGTGTCCCGCGGTTTTCACCACAGCAGATACCAGGAAGGAAGGAGCACCCCGCGGTTTTCACGATAGCGAGTGCAAGAGAAGGTGAAAGAGAGGGCGAGGAGAGGTTCGAGAGAGAAGTCGCAAGTCGAGGGTTGGTCCCTAAAGTGAAAATTATGTTTCCAGCAACATCATAGTGCCACCTTGAAATTTGGCATAAACAATCTCTAGGGCCTCTAAATAAATAATATAAAGTTTTTTTGCCGAGTTAAGCTTCGCAAGGGGGAGCAATACACCCCTAAAGTCAAAATTATATTTCCAGCAACATCTTAGTGCCACCTTGAAATTTGGCATAAACAATCTCTAGGGCCTCTAAATAAATAATATAAAGTTTTTTTGCCGAGTTAAGCCTCGCAAGGGGGTGCAATGCACCCTAAAGTCAAAATATATTTCCAGCAACATCTTAGTGCCACCTTGAAATTTGGCATAAACAATCTCTAGGGCCTCTAAATAAATAATATAAAGTTTTTTTGCCGAGTTAAGCCTCGCAAGGGGGTGCAATGCACCCCTAAAGTCAAAATTATATTTCCAGCAACATCTTAGTGCCACCTTGAAATTTGGCATAAACAATCTCTAGGGCCTCTAAATAAATAATATAAAGTTTTTTTGCCGAGTTAAGCTTCGCAAGGGGGAGCAATGCACCCCTAAAGTCAAAATTATATTTCCAGCAACATCTTAGTGCCACCTTGAAATTTGGCATAAACAATCTCTAGGGCCTCTAAATAAATAATATAAAGTTTTTTTGCCGAGTTAAGCCTCGCAAGGGGGTGCAATGCACCCTAAAGTCAAAATATATTTCCAGCAACATCTTAGTGCCACCTTGAAATTTGGCATAAACAATCTCTAGGGCCTCTAAATAAATAATATAAAGTTTTTTTGCCGAGTTAAGCCTCGCAAGGGGGTGCAATGCACCCTAAAGTCAAAATATATTTCCAGCAACATCTTAGTGCCACCTTGAAATTTGGCATAAACAATCTCTAGGGCCTCTAAATAAATAATATAAAGTTTTTTTGCCGAGTTAAGCCTCGCAAGGGGGTGCAATGCACCCTAAAGTCAAAATATATTTCCAGCAACATCTTAGTGCCACCTTGAAATTTGGCATAAACAATCTCTAGGGCCTCTAAATAAATAATATAAAGTTTTTTTGCCGAGTTAAGCCTCGCAAGGGGGTGCAATGCACCCTAAAGTCAAAATATATTTCCAGCAACATCTTAGTGCCACCTTGAAATTTGGCATAAACAATCTCTAGGGCCTCTAAATAAATAATATAAAGTTTTTTTGCCGAGTTAAGCCTCGCAAGGGGGTGCAATGCACCCTAAAGTCAAAATATATTTCCAGCAACATCTTAGTGCCACCTTGAAATTTGGCATAAACAATCTCTAGGGCCTCTAAATAAATAATATAAAGTTTTTTTGCCGAGTTAAGCCTCGCAAGGGGGTGCAATACACCCCTAAAGTCAAAATTATATTTCCAGCAACATCTTAGTGCCACCTTGAAATTTGGCATAAACAATCTCTAGGGCCTCTAAATAAATAATATAAAGTTTTTTTGCCGAGTTAAGCCTCGCAAGGGGGTGCAATACACCCCTAAAGTCAAAATTATATTTCCAGCAACATCTTAGTGCCACCTTGAAATTTGGCATAAACAATCTCTAGGGCCTCTACATAAATAATATAAAGTTTTTTTGCCACTGGCACTAAGATGTTGCTGGAAATATAATTTTGACTTTAGGGGTGCATTGCACCCCCTTGCGAGGCTCAACTCGGCAAAAAAACTTTATATTATTTATTTAGAGGCCCTAGAGATTGTTTATGCCAAATTTCAAGGTGGCACTAAGATGTTGCTGAAAAATGTTGCTAACTTCACACCGGTAGAATAAAGTAGGTAGGTACGTCGAGGCCGTTTCACCATCGATGGTTGTAAAATACAAATGGGCGCTCAAGCGCGACGGAGTCTATAAACCAGAACTCAATAACTGCGTTCCGCTGATGCAGTGTTAGGAAAGCATTCATTTCAGCATAAAATTCGTTTTACTCATTAGCATAGCATTCATTTTAGCATTATTTAGAATAAAAGGGAATTTGTCCGATCAAATCGCTTTACCGATATCGCGTGTAATGTATAGTTTTCTGATCGATGTTGATGCTGTCTAATTGGTATCTCTCGAACACACTCTCGTGTCATTGCATCGATGTTGTTGCATCTCATAATTTTCCCTGATGAAACATAATTTCCCCATTGGCGATTGGGGTTTGGTTTCCTCATTACTGTGACACCCGTCTTTCCACAGAAAACTCGATTATCCGCGCAACATAAATATCGATTCTTGACCTTCAGATTGAACGGTGTAGGTTTATGGTTGATTTGAATCGGTGCGAATTGGTCATTGGAGCTGCTACTTAATATTACTCCTATTGGCAAACCAAATTGGCGGGTGACATCGGTGAAATAATCCGATTTATGCGGCACTTGAACCTACACACTTCCGCTTTAGGTAATCAGCGCGAATACTCAAATAGTAGGTACTTCTTAAAGGTTTCTATGGGGTTGTAGATATGTGGCAACCATGTTTCAAGAAGCAGTAGCCAGCACAATGCGTCAACCGATTACAGGGACAAAAGCCATTCGTGGGCACTAAATCCGAACACCGAACATGTAACAAGTTTATGATTGTTTTGGATAGGTACGCATTGATCATTGGATCTATTGTGTTAGGTTGCCTCGACGTATAGATCCTGTTTTTGTACAGGAAACAATTGAAGAGCTGGGTCGAAAAAGGGTACATGTTCATTTCTGGAATTTTACAGGAAAGCCAAAAAAACCAGTCATGCAGCATGACTTAATGAGCGAATTTTCAAAGAAATATTCGAATTAATGGCTATGGTTTTGAATAAAGGAAAACTTCGGTCTAAAATTTGGTTTTCTATGTATATTCTCTTCGTATTTATTTTAATTTGTACGTTTTGTCCATCCTGATTCTACCGTTTGTTATGAGTAGATTCCTTGTTCCTTCTGAATGGCCTTTCCTCTTGACTACGATTTCAGGCCTGGTATCTAAAACCAGTTCAAGATTTGCTCTACTAGGTAGGTAGATCCTTCCTTCTTCATTGATATTATTTTTATCATGTTAAGTACCTACCTACCTTTGAATATCAAATATTCGTATGATACTGATAATAAATTGATAAGATACCTACCTAACCTTCTTCCTCCTACTGTTAGTACCTAAATTGAATAATTTGAAATAGATTTTTTCTTTCGTCTTCCTTCTAGTAATACGTGGGCCGGTACTTGTCTATCTATGAAGGTATCATAACAATTATATGTCAAATGGGAAATTCAAGGAGTTGTACTAATCGTTTGCCTCCCCCTTTTTTGCTTCGAACTCTCGTCTTCAATTAATACTTCTCACATTTTTCAATCTGACCACTCTAAGGGGTGGGGGGGTGGGGGTAAGAGTTTAAAGATTATCCTAGTTTTGGGTAATTTTTGCGCACTTTAAATGCTTTAATTTAAGAACGGATTTAGATATCTAAAATCCGATTTCACCATCGTGTTCAGCGTGCAAAAACCTTTAAAATGAGGGGTCACTTGTTAGAAAATAACATTTTGGGGATTTTTGGGTAATTTTTGCGCACTTTAAATGCTCTAATTTGAGAACGGATCAAGATATCTAAAATCCGATTCCACCATCGTGTTCAGCGTGCAAAAACCTTTAAAATGAGGGGTCACTTGTTGGAAAATAACATTTTGGGGATTTTTGGGTAATTTTTGCGCACTTTAAATGCGCCAAAACCCTCCTTAGAGTAGGCCAATTTCGCCCATCTTCGAACTTAGCCTTTCGATTGCCAAGATAGATTTTTTGTGCAAATTTGAGCTGTTTATCTCAATTCTATCGAGAGTTATCGTCTGGAGTGACACATATATATATAAATATATATACAGGGTGTCACCCTTTCGGGCGCACCACCGGCCAGGGTTCGATTCTACTACTAATTTGCGACTTTTTTTGTCCTATAACATATATTTTTTAATTCACGCTAAATACCACTTTTTTCACTTTTAAGATTTTTTCGCATTTTCGACCTTGTTCGCTAAAACTGTCATAACTCCCTTAATTGATGAAGTAAATTCAAATTTGATTATACCATTGGAAAGAGCGTTAAATTTCCTATCTCCCTGACGCCTTTTTAGACAATTTTTAAAAAAATGAACGGGTGAAAAATAAGCCGAAAGTGAAAAATTGGTAAAATTTCGAAAATGTTCACTTTCTTCAAAGCTTGTCTCTCGAAACGTCCTGAACGGAAATTTTTATGCTGCAAGCCTAAAAGTTGCATCTGAATCCGAGCTTTCCAACGGTGTAGTCAATGTTTTTTTAAAACCACTTCTTTGGTAAGAAAATGACGTTTTTAAGGCAGAAAACGTTAATTTGCGGGTGAAAATCAGCGTTTTCCACCAGAAGTGCTTTCCAACTTAACAAATTCGTTTGACACGCAATTTTACGTATTTTTTGACGCTGAATCGAATGGTGACACTTTCACATCTCCTCGACAAACAAATAGCGCTTTTCAAGCCCTTTCCTTTGGGCGAAGGGGTCAATTTCGTTGTTCGTTTTAACCAAAATTTTCATTGAGGGAGGTCTGGATTATTAATGACTCGCACTCCTCCCAATTTGTTTATTATCTACCTAATTTTTGCCCGCTGTCTCGAAAATATCGTCCCGATCATCTCCGGAAAGGTTTCTCTTTTCGATAGATAACAAGTACACAAGTAGATAACAAGGGTACAAATATCATTTGTGATTGTTGGAACGTTCAACCGTTGACGTGCAGGTAGGCAGTTGCTTCTTACTCTGCGCTTGAAAACCATGGCATCTTTTTCAAACCAGGAGTATGCAGATATGTTGTTGGTTTACGGGTTCACCAACAGCAATGCCCGTGAAGCCGTAAGGGAGTATCACCGGCTTTAACCCAGAAAGGGCTTGAAAAGCGCTATTTGTTTGTCGAGGAGATGTGAAAGTGTCACCATTCGATTCAGCGTCAAAAAATACGTAAAATTCCGTGTCAAACGAATTTGTTAAGTTGGAAAGCACTTCTGGTGGAAAACGCTGATTTTCACCCGCAAATTAACGTTTTCTGCCTTAAAAACGTCATTTTCTTACCAAAGAAGTGGTTTTAAAAAAACATTGACTACACCGTTGGAAAGCTCGGATTCAGATGCAACTTTTAGGCTTGCAGCATAAAAATTTCCGTTCAGGACGTTTCGAGAGACAAGCTTTGAAGAAAGTGAACATTTTCGAAATTTTACCAATTTTTCACTTTCGGCTTATTTTTCACCCGTTCATTTTTTTAAAAATTGTCTAAAAAGGCGTCAGGGAGATAGGAAATTTAACGCTCTTTCCAATGGTATAATCAAATTTGAATTTACTTCATCAATTAAGGGAGTTATGACAGTTTTAGCGAACAAGGTCGAAAATGCGAAAAAAATCTTAAAAGTGAAAAAAGTGGTATTTAGCGTGAATTAAAAAATATATGTTATAGGACAAAAAAAGTCGCAAATTAGTAGTAGAATCGAACCCTGGCCGGTGGTGCGCCCGAAAGGGTGACACCCTGTATACATATAAAAAAGTGTTAAATTTCAGGAATCGTTTTAGAATGGTCTGAAACGGATTTCTATGAAGAAAATTTCCAAAAATTTATATTATTTAAATTTCGAAGCCATTGCAATAGCTTCATTTTCTTTGAAAATTCGCTAAAACCTATTCTGAATCATACGGTCACAAATTCGCAACCTAAATGTAACATAATATACCACTTTTCCATCAGAATATTGCTTTTGCTTCCGCGCGCGTCAGCCAAGGTAAGCCTTGTGATCACTTTTGAAGAGCAACATTTTGTCTTCCAAAATCAAAATTTCCACTCCCATTTTGCGTTTCACAGCTTTCAGAACAAACTTGGTTCCGTGTATGTGTGTGTGTGTCCGCAAATCCTTGCCACAGGCATAACTCCCTCAAATTTTCTTTCGATTTGATGACGTTTTCAGGAATAGTGCGGATTAGGACCTGGGTGGTCACTTATGACGTTCTTGCGCAATCGGATTAATAGTGGCCTCTGCGCATGCGCAAACGTGGAACTCTACCAACCCCCGCATGATACCTCCATATTCCAACAGAATACCCTATATTATGCCTAGGTATTATCTATGCTCCTCAGATATTATTATTTTAAACGTTTCAATGATCTATAATGATCATGCTAAAATACGAGGAAGCTGATGTGCTACTTCACCACTATGGCAGACGTTTTATTTCTTTTACTTTCAAATAAAAATAGATGCTGATGAACTCAGTGTACATTTTCCAACGCAGTTTCAGCCTTCAATTTACGTCCGCACTCAGTTTGTGTCCAAATTTTGGAACACATTTTGGGTCCTAGTTGTACTCCGAAGCTCGGCCGCCCAATCGAAATACACCCAGGGGTGTTATGATGGGGAATGGGTGTAAAAATAGGGGTTTTTGAGTTGTTTTTTTTTTGGAGGGGGTTTTAGTGAACGTGAGCTTGTGAGGTATATAGGTAGTTTTCCATGTATTTTAGGGCGAGAAGACCGAATATGAAGTTGATTTTGACCAAAGAGTGAAGAATTGAGGTTCTAACGAAGGTTCAGCTCCCAAAATTCCTTTTTTGTGAGTCAAAAACCTGGGAAATCGTCTGAGATCACCATAAATTTGTATATTAACACTGAAAGTTGTATCAACAAGTGAATCAAGACAATTAAATGGCACTATCAGTTATCAAAGATAATTATATAGTAAAAAAACCACAGTCATGCAGCATGGCTATAAGAGCGAATTTTCGATGTTTTCGGCATCTTCCTCCTCTGCCTAAAATTTTCTGAAAATTAATTTTCGGCCAATGTTTTCCCAACTTGATACCATACAAAATTAAAACAGGAGTAGTTTTACGCAAAGTAAAATTTGGGGTGGAAGGAGGGGGAGGGGGAAATCAAAAATGTTGTGAATACCAGAAGAGTAGGTAGGTATTGGGTACGTAACAAATTTTTTGTTCCATTTTTTGCCGAGTAACACCTCGGTTTGTAGATTTTCCAACGCTGAACACGATGGTGAAGTCAGAATTGCGATATCCCATTCCGTTATCAGATTAGAGCAGACGAACCAGGAAGAACATCTCAAGAAATAACCACGTTCCTTCATCTTCAAAGTGCTCCAGTTTGAAAATGGAATGAGATATCGCAATTCTGATTTCACCATCGTGTTCAGCGTACAAAAACCTTTAAAATGAGGTGTCACTTGTCAGACTTTTTCATTTTGGGAATTTATGGGTAATTCCCCCCCCCTAAAACTCCCCAAAACTCCCCCTTAGGGTGACCCGATTCTGCCCATCTTCGAACTTAGCCTGTCAATTGCCAAGACAGATTTTTCGTGCAAATTTGAACTTTTTATCTCAATTCTTTCGAGAGTTATCATCTGGAATGACACATACATATATAAATATATAAATATATAAATATAGTGACTCAGGTTTGTTGAGGATCGGTCAGTGAAAAATCAAGTTCCCGACGTTTCGGCCGTTTATTCAGCCATTTTCAAGGCTACAACATATGTCCATATTTTGTTGTAGCCTTGAAAATGGCTGAATAAACGGCCGAAACGTCGGGAACTTGATTTTTCACTGACCGATCCTCAACAAACCTGAGTCACTATTCACTAAACGGTCGAAATCTCTACACCATATATAAATATATATATAAATATATAAATATATATATAAATATATATATATATATACATATAATTTTTGGTGTCTTTCGGCAGGGAATTCAGGATGGTCTGAAACGGATTTTGGTATAAAAATCTTTCGGAAATTCGAGTTTTAAAAATTTTGGACCGAGAACAATAGCTTCCTTTTCTTCGAAAATTCGCTAAAAGAAAAGGATAATTCCTGTTTATGGGGGCCAAAATTGGTGGAAACCATCAAAAACAGCTGTTTCAGTTATTTCACAAATGAGAAACAATAAATGAACAGCCAGCATTTCTGTCCAATAGAAGAATAAACCCACGTGACAAGGACTTTGCAGCGGTTTTTGATGTAGGTAGCGAACTATACAGTGTGTTCGAATGCTACACTATATCTGTAGGTAAAGCAACGGTTGGTAAAGATGAATCGTCTCTTTGATATGAGGAAATATAGTGTTTGTTTATTGGGAATAACGGAATTTAGGTAGTTTTTTATAGGCCTATTACAAGTCTTTGCTCGAAGGTTTGATCTGAATTAGGGATATGGCGTTCAGCACTGAACGGTTCCGAACTGAACGGGTCTTTCAATTTGGACGTATCCCAACTGAACGGGACGACCAAAGAGTTGTCGTGCCTCAGTCCATTTTGCACAACTCCTCATTCCCACCGGTTCATCCGTTCATCAACTCCTCCCTTAGCCTCTCTACGTTCGTATTGTTTTTCCCTCACCTCCTTACCATTCCCATCGTTCTTCCTCGTAGGTTTACTCCCGTCGTTCACATCTAGCGCAATATACTGTGTACTACATGATTTCACACCTTTGTAGCTTTCTGCGAAGTGCGTTCACCCTTCACCTTGTTCTGTTTTAACGAAAATGTTAGGAAAAAACTGCGTTGTGGTTTCATTTTAGTGTTGTGGATGGAAGAGCCACGGAAAAAACGCTGCAAATTATTACACAACGGTTTATTGTTTACCTGTATAGATGCCCCTTCTGCGTAGATCACTGTATTCTGTGGTCAGTACCCTCGAGCTCCCCCCCAGGAAAGCCCTAAATCGAGTACTGGAGCCGGCTCCGGAATTAAAGTTTCCTACAAATGCCCGGGATTCAATAATTCAATCATTAATTATTTGTAGTTATTCATGAAGCATAAGGCAAATAATAAACCGTTGCGTACCTAATAATTTACCTGTATATGTGCCTCTTTACGTAGATGGTATAATTAACCGTTGTGTAATAATTTACCGTTGTGTAATAATTTGTCCATCAATAATACTTCAACCGTTGTTCAAGTTGCAAAAGTACCTATCAACAAAATCCAGCCCCTTCTACGTTGATGGTATGATGAACCGTTGTGTAATAATTTGCCCACCAATAAAACTTCAACGGTTGTTCAAGTTGCAAAAGTACCTATCAACAAAATCCAAAACAGCCATCATTTTTCAAATGAAATAATATCACAGAACAACCAACTCGACTTCATACAGCCATCCGTGATTATAATCAGGTGCTCCCTAGTGATGATATCCGGGCCGGATTTATACCGTTTGATTCACGATCGTGTTGACGAAGCTTTTTGTTGCAAAACGAACGGCTGGTCGTGCAATGCTCCGGATGGTCTCAAAAAATTCTTTAGTTCAAGATCAATTTAAAACCGTTAAAAAAACCATGCCCCTCTATCGAAAGTTTTCGGGATACGGCGTTCTGAACATTTTAACCCCTGTTTTTAACCCCCTGTAGATTAACGCCGAGCTTCGAGGACCAACTAGACCTCGAACGGGACCTACAAACCATATTTCGTCAATTTTGGTTCATGGTAACTAAGAAAAGTGCTAAGTACGCCGTACGGCGGACACACAGAAATTTTTTATTGCATATTTGGATTCTACGTACCTTGAAACGTAAACCTTCAAATTTTGAGGGAGGGGGGGGGGTTAAAATTTTTTTCCATGCTCGATTCCAGAGGATCATTATTGAAAATAATAAATCAATACCAATATTATGGAGTTAAAAACGCGAATACTTGTTAAAAATCATGTAGGTAGGTAGTCATTTCCCAATGCATAGGTAATGATTTATCCTCGTCTCTCAAAATTTGCTAATCTTATATATTTAAAATTTTTTCGTATTTTCGTCCCTCTCCAGAGCAGGATATGCAAAATATGTGTTTGTACCTAGGTACCTAAAATATTTACACAATGAAATTTGTATTGAGCTATGTTTAGAACTACTATTTTATTGAATCGTATAACTATAAAACCCGTTTTCGTGATTTTTAGAGCGGGATGATTAGAGAAAATCGGACAGGTGAACTTGTCTCAAAGAACGCATCCCAGAGGTGGGTGAACTAATCGGAATGGCGTTTGAATAAAATAAAAAGTCGCCGAAGAAAAGAAAAATGCGATTTCGAGAGCAGAGCTGCAGTTTGATAGTCGATTAACAGGAAACAACGTTCGTTCCGAAGGGGCCCGAAACGATTGCCCCAGATTCACGAGCCGAGTTGATTTTATGGTTTAACTGAACGCAAGTGAAAATTTTGAGGTTTCAAACCACATCACTTCCCACCACAAAGCTTTAAGTGCTGTAAAGTTACAGATAACGCCAAGATGGACAAGAAATTAGGTGCGTACAATTAAAAATGTTGCCACACAAATGTCCGTTTTGACTGATATCCATCAACTATACAACAGACGTGGGAACAACAACCCTGAAACTCATCGGACGTTACTTATTACTAGGGCTCGGATCGATAGGACCGATAAAACCTCTGAATAAGCGCGTTAAACCCATTAAATAAGATCCTAAAAAGGATCGAAAAATGGCTAAATAAGACTGTCATAGAGGATCAATAAATAGATAAATAAGCTCAGTCATGAGCTGAAAAAGCATAGCGCTCGATAGAAAACTTGAAAAACGCTGCAAATCCCTGCACAACGGTTTATTATTTTGTATAGAATACCCTTCTGTTACAGATCACAGCTCTATGTATAGATAACCCGTCTATATTTTATAATATGTACTATTCTACACATATTATGTAGATCGCAGACCCTCCGTAGGTTAGTACCTAACCCCGTACTCGTTACTAGGTACCTACCTAAATCACGAGTTAAATGTTGCTAAAATAATTCTGCCGATGACAAACAGTACCTAACAAAAAGAAACACACATAATGAAGTTCTGAAAAGAAATTGTTGATGAGGAGTGAAAAAAGTTGCAAAAGTACCTACCAACAAACTCCAGCCCCTTCTACGTAGATGGTATAATGAACCGTTGTGTAATAATTTACCGTCGAGTAATGATTTACCGTAGTAATAATTTACCCATCAATAATACTTCAAAGTTTGTTCAAGTTTCACTACCTACCAACAAACTCCAATAGAGCCATCATTTTTCAAATTAAATAATATCACAGAACAACCAACTCGACTTCATACGCCGCCAATATAATCAGGTGGCCCCTAGCAATGATTTTATCTCCGCCAATTTTCCTCTTGTGGGCGCGTCTCTGGTTACGAGATTTGGTTTGAATTGTATACAATTTCATTCACACTGGAGTCGAAAATGCCTGTCGGTGCAAACTTCGGGGCCTTACTGTGAACGAACGGCTGGACGTACGATGCTCCGGATGGTCTTAAAAAACTCGCAAGTTCAAGAACTATTTAAAACCGTAAAAATATTTACGTAAAAAAATGGTATAGGCGTTTTGAAAATTTCAACCCCTATTTTGAACCCCTTAGAGATGACTCACAGTAACGTCGAGCTTCGAGGACCAACTAGACGCCGAACGGAACCTATAACCCGAATTTCATCAATTTTTGGTTTATTATTTTCAATAATGAACCATTGGAATCGAGCATGAAAAAAAAAATTCTTACCCCCCCTCAAAATTTGATGGTTTACGTTTCAAGGTATGTAGAATCCAAAACTGCAATAAAAATATTTCTGTCTGTCCGCCGTACGCCGTACGCCGTACGGGTCACTTTTCTTAGTTACCATGAAAAAAAATTGATGAAATTCGGGTTATAGGTTCCGTTCGGCGTCTAGTTGGTCCTCGAAGCTCGACGTTACTGTGAGTCATCTCTAAGGGGTTCAAAATAGGGGTTGAAATTTTCAAAACGCCTATACCATTTTTTTACGTAAATATTTTTACGGTTTTAAATAGTTCTTGAACTTGCGAGTTTTTTAAGACCATCCGGAGCATCGTACGTCCAGCCGTTCGTTCACAGTAAGGCCCCGAAGTTTGCACCGACAGGCATTTTCGACTCCAGTGTGAATGAAATTGTATACAATTCAAACCAAATCTCGTAACCAGAGACGCGCCCACAATAGGAATTTGTGAATACGGCCAATCATTGGTAGGGATCACCTGATTATATTGGCGGAGTATGAAGTCGACTTGGTTGTTCTGTGATATTATTTCGCTTGAAAAATGATGGCTCTTTTGGAGTTTGTTGGTAGGTAGTGAAACTTGAACAAACGTTGAAGTATTATTGATGGGTAAATTATTACTACGGTAAATCATTACTCGACGGTAAATTATTACACAACGGTTCATTATACCATCTACGTAGAAGGGGCTGGAGTTTGTTGGTAGGTACTTTTGCAACTTTTTTCACTCCTCATCAACAATTTCTTTTCAGAACTTCATTATGTGTGTTTCTTTTTGTTAGGTACTGTTTGTCATCGGCAGAATTATTTTAGCAACATTTAACTCGTGATTTAGGTAGGTACCTAGTAACGAGTACGGGGTTAGGTACTAACCTACGGAGGGTCTGCGATCTACATAATATGTGTAGAATAGTACATATTATAAAATATAGACGGGTTATCTATACATAGAGCTGTGATCTGTAACAGAAGGGTATTCTATACAAAATAATAAACCGTTGTGCAGGGATTTGCAGCGTTTTTTTCATGGTAACTAAGAAAAGTGGCCCGTACGGCGTACGGCGTACAGACAGAAATATGTTTATTGCAGTTTTGGATTCTACATACCTTGAAACGTAAACCATCAAATTTTGAGGGGGGGGTAAGAATTTTTTTTTTCATGCTCGATTCCAATGGTTCATTATTGAAAATAATAAACCAAAAACGAGTTGTTTCGGATTATTCTCTGATACCTACCAACAAACTCCAGCCCCTTCTACGTAGATGGTATAATGAACCGTTGTGTAATAATTTACCGTCGAGTAATGATTTACCGTAGTAATAATTTACCCATCAATAATACTTCAACGTTTGTTCAAGTTTCACTACCTACCAACAAACTCCAATAGAGCCATCATTTTTCAAATTAAATAATATCACAGAACAACCAACTCGACTTCATACTCCGCCAATATAATCAGGTGATCCCTACCAATGATTGGCCGTATTCACAAATTCCTATTGTGGCGCGTCTCTGGTTACGAGATTTGGTTTGAATTGTATACAATTTCATTCACACTGGAGTCGAAAATGCCTGTCGGTGCAAACTTCGGGGCCTTACTGTGAACGAACGGCTGGACGTACGATGCTCCGGATGGTCTTAAAAAACTCGCAAGTTCAAGAACTATTTACAACCGTAAAAATATTTACGTAAAAAAATGGTATAGGCGTTTTGAAAATTTCAACCCCTATTTTGAACCCCTTAGAGATGACTCACAGTAACGTCGAGCTTCGAGGACCAACTAGACGCCCGAACGGAACCTATAACCCGAATTTCATCAATTTTTTTTCATGGTAACTAAGAAAAGTGACCCGTACGGCGTACGGCGTACGGCGTACGGCGGACAGACAGAAATATTTTTATTGCAGTTTTGGATTCTACATACCTAGGAGCGTAAACCATCAAATTTTGAGGGGGGGTAAGAATTTTTTTTTTCATGCTCGATTCCAATGGTTCATTATTGAAAATAATAAACCAAAAGGGAAAGAAAGTGAAGGGGTTTAAAAATCATTCTTTATTTTAAATTTATATACTAGGTAGGGAGCGAAAACGCGCTTTTTCAACTGGGAATTGTACTGAATCACCAGCATCCTTTCAATGTTTTGAGTCTTCAGAGATTTTCTTAAATCAGTTACCAACAACTTCAAGGCGGAAAATGATCTCTCGACGTCAGCTGAAACGAGAGGCAAATACTTAGTGAAGCTGCTTCTGCTGGGGTGAAATTGAGACCTTTGCACGGTTCTCCTCTGAGCATTTTGGCCAACTTTCCAGCCAGGATTCCGTTCAAGAACGAATTCCAGCTTCTCTTTGACAATTTCCCCGACAATTGCCGGCTTTCTCAAGGGCATCTTCCATCAATTTAACAACTTCAGTGAGTTCCTTTCCGCTGGTCGAGCCTCAGGATGAGTTCAGGAGGTGAACTTAGGTCTGCTTTAATAAAAATGAGAGATGAAATGCAGCCTCATCCATAAGGGCAGCCTTAGCTTTGGCAATGAACTTGAAACGGTTCGAGGATTCAAAATCCTTCAAGTATTTTTCAATTTTCGGATTGTAGGAAATATGCGATTTTCATGCGAAAATGAGCAAAATAGTACACTAAACCAAGAAAACCCCCCCACATATAAGATTTTATAGGATTTTATTTTTAAAAAGGCCCCAATAGGATTTTATAAGATTTTATAATCTGTAAACTCTAGAGACCTCATTCTACTGCCAAAATGCTTGTTTCAACGAGTATAATCGCCCATTAAAATATGCAAATATGCCCGGAATCCGAGCCCTACATAATAACCATAGGCCGAATAAACGATCCCGAAAAGCGTTAATTTCGAAATATGCCTACCTGCCTGCCACTATTAGGTACTAGGTACGCAAATCTGACGTGGTAATACACTGAAGAAGTGTCAGAATGCGGAATATGATTCCTGAGAATAATAAATTTATTACTTAGTTTCCGTGTGTTGGGTGTAAATATATGTACCTACCTGCCTGGTTATAATTATGTATTTCTCGTGAAAGTGGAAAACACTAGCTTGATCCGCTCATACCTTAATAAATTCATTCACATATGGAAAATAAACACCGTTGCCGTCGACCGAAGGCTGGGAACAAGTTTTTGTAATACTTCTCGATGCATCTCTTATCTGTAAGATAGA